>JAUEJL010093772.1:0-26191 GCA_032274825.1 Drosophyllum lusitanicum
ATTACAATTGTTCATACTTGTGTTCTTCAAGATCTTCATCTTTCTACAAGTATTATTGTTATAACTCATCTGTAATCACGTTAATAGGACCAACAAGAACATTCGTGAAGATTAATTCACTAAAATTTATGATTTTATACACAGAAGTGCTTACCAGAGGTAGTAAAATGTCATGTTGGGAGCAGGTTGCAAGTGACCAAAACTAGCTAGGTCGGGTTGACTCAAAAAACACTTTTCCACTTTTCTAGTAGGGTAAATGATCCATTCAGCCGCAATACTTAATTGAACTCTATGAGGGTCCATATACGAATAACAAACAAACACTAAACACAATCCAAGAATAAATAAAGAAGTTGAGGAATAACACTTTGAATAACAAGGATTTAGATTAATCAATTGATTTAGAACAAAAGTGTTTAACAACTAAAGCCCCAATCTATTAATCAAGAATTGACCAATAGACGTACTACACTTCTCTATAGCAAGGATCAACTATGATCTTGAGGCTAACGAACTTACAAAATCACAAAAAGATTAATTAATCCTACGTACACACGAGTATTTATATTGTTTTCGATCACAAACAAAATCAGTTAATTTCGCTAACATAATCATTTAATTATGAATAGATATACACAAATCATATTCACAAACAACATCAATACTCAACAATCTCCCCCTAAACTTATGCTTTCAAGAAATAAGTTTCTTTTATTTACAAAATTTTGTTGGGGATGCTACCAAAACTTTCTATCCTCCCCTCCTTTCGAATTCCTCAATCTAGGTATGGATTTTGTAAATCACTGCTTAGCTTTGCTTCAAGCATTGATTTCATTTTGCTCAGACCGTGATTGTATTTTACCTCAGATAGGTAAAATTCATACCTCCCATTTGATTTTAAGATAGAATACACTTCACACCTTTCATAAAACACCTACTTCCTCACTGGGTAAAAACTCTCATTCACAAGATGCCTTACCTTTTCATGTTCAAACATCATGTACACAAATTCCATGGTCATCTTTGTTTCCGAATATGGAACACTTAAATCTCCATACTTTCTTACTCTAATTTTAAACATTTGTTCAAGATCATCTCTGTCAATATTTTTCAGCAACTTCATGAAACTTGAATAGAATTCTTCCTCTCGGTCAGCTTTAACTAATCAATAACCTCCTAGGTTATTTCTCTCCATACTCAACTGCTCTTTTTCTTTCACAACCTCATCTTGTTTACCAATCTCGCTATCTTTCTCAACTTACCTCTCTTCCTCTGTTTCTTTTCCATTTTCACAGACTCGTGTACACCCTCAACTCTTTTATCTATCTTTTGTTTCTTTCTTCTAGGACTGGCCATTGTTTTCTGTCTTTTTCCACCATTCTCACCTTTCTACTCTGCTTTTTTCACCTCCTCATTCTTTTCCTCATTATCTTTCTCTGCCGCATTCACGTCATGATCAGCTTTCAATTTTCTTTCAACTTCTACCCTTGCTTCATCTGACTGACTCATCAACTTCTTCTTCTCAATCTCATATAAGTTCATCATATTCTCAAACTTCATAGGTCCCAACTGTTTTCCACTAAAGCCACATGCTTTAAGGAAATCAATGAATTTCTTTCTCTCGTCCCAACATTAGAGTCTTTCTTTTTCAGATTCTTTGCAGCCTCTAATTCTTTCTGAAGAAGTTGTTCCTTTTCCCCCTGCAACTTTCTCGCCAATTCGTCATCTAAATCAATCTGCTTCTTGCTTGGTTTCATTTGTTTTTCAGGTTCTACAGCCACAGCCTTCCCCTTTCCTTTGTCTTTCTCATCAATTGACACAATCTTTGGCCCTTGTTTGGTAGAGATTAATCCTTTCGGTTTTGAATCTCCCTTTGTTTAACTCTCATCTTTCTTCTCTTATTTAGTTCCAATCACAATTCCTTTTAACTTTTGTCTTGATACAGACTTCACAGACTTTGATTGTAACATCCTAGTTTTTGACCTAGTAGTTATGCGTGGTGGTAAGTTTTTATTTATTTATTTATTTGCTATTTTTATAGGATTATTGAATTAAAATTGGACCACGAGGTTAAAAATAGAGAATATATAATTTTATATATTTATGTGTTAATTGACCTATTAGATTCATTTTTAGATAAGGGTCATAAATAATACCTCGTTGGTTAATAAATACTGGAGTAGGACCACTTAAATAATCAAGTGTGAGTTAGATAGCAGGTAAGTGCACTATGTTTGTGGGTCGTACTGTAAGTGCCGACTTAGGCACCTTCTTCTCCTTTGTTTAGTGCTTATCACTTTGTATGTGTGTGTGCCTTTCCTTGCATTGAAGAAACTCAAGACCAGCCCTTGATTCATTGATTTAGTGGTCGATTAACACTAATCAAAGGTTAGTTCTTGGTTGTGATGTGTTCTTGCTTGTTCTTGCCATAGATATATACTTATTCTTGTTAATGTTAAGGTTCTTGAGATATTTGAATGATATGATGAAATTGAAAGTATTCTTGTATTAGACATGATTTATATGTTGAATTGGTATGAATTTCATGGTTAATTTATGTGTATTAGTTGGTTTGAAGCTTGAAACTCCATTAATGGAGGTAGAAGATGATGATGGGTTTTGAAATTGAAAAAGGAATTGATGCCATATGATTCTAATATGTTGTAGTTGATGTTTATACATGTTTTTTTAGCTTATAACTGCTATAGAAGTGTTAGAAATCGATTTCCAGACTTGATTTTTGTATTTGGGGTGTTGATGAAGAAGCTGTGAAGAAAAACAGAAACTGCAGTTGCTGGGTGTGGCACAGGCCCCTTGCGCCCACAAAGGTTTTCCCTTGTCCGTATGGCTTGGTTTTTTTTTTTTCCTGGATATTTGACGTTTATATCTATCCTACTTAGTTCTATCATGGCTTATTGATATAAATGGATTAGTTTGATGATGAATGTCATATAAGGAGTATTATATGAGTTATTTGTACACTTTAAATTAAGAAATTGATGTTGATGGATCTTGTGCATGTCTAGTTAGTTTCTACATGCTATAAATCGTGTAAATATGTTATATGCTAGCTGAGCATGTATATTATGATGGTTTTTATGAGTTGGTAGAATTGGGTTAGTTTTGACCCGTTTGTGAAATAATTTGGTTTTGGAAAACTAGGTTACTAATTCGTGTTATGGTGTGTTCTTAGGAAAAGAGAAGACTCAGTGATATTAGACTACTGAGTTGGAGATGGAGAACACAGGTGAGTGGAATTTTAACTTACGGATGGTTATTGGTTGTAACGGTTATGGTTGCAACTTTTTGTTGATTGACGCTTTGATAGACTGTTTAGTCTGGAGATTGATTAACTGGTTATGTGTTAATTAATCATTGCGTCTATGATATGCGCACATGGATGAGAGGAGGTCAGCTTGACTGGGCAATGGGTTAGGCCGTTCGCTATTGGCTAATTGGTACTAGCTATTTTAATGCATTCATAGCAATTTAAAGGCATTACTGTGTGAGAATAGCTAGAGTGCTATCAGTAAAGATCTGCTAGGCCGGCATTGGTTGCAGGTTCTGCAGAACCGCCGATCCACTCGGTTGCTTGTTTATTTGTTGTTGTTGTGTCTTTCTATTATGGCTGATGCTGTTTCGTTGGTTTAGCTTTCATTCACTTAGTTTTGTGCAAATCCCCCACCTTCCACTCTATTTTGCAGGTTTTGGTAAGTACAGCTGTTGAGCTGGGAGTTGGTGTTCATTTTGGGAATAATTGACCGCCATCTGATATATATTTTGATGAGCCATTTGTAAACTATGTAGGACTGGGTTTTGATATACTGATGCCTTGAAAGTAGTATGGTTCTTGTTTACTTAAAATACTTTTGTAAACATGTTTGTGTGTGTGTATATATATATATATATTAATTGCTTTCGCAGTTTAAAAAAAAATTGGGTTGAAAATAGCAGTGTTACATTGATGCTCCTTTCACTTGCATCAGGGCATCAGCAACAAACAGTTCCTCTTGAGTAACATCAGCTTGTTCTTTTTCAAGTTTCTTTGTTCACTTTCAACTTTCCCTTGTTCTGTTTCACCTTGATCACCACTTTCTTTTACAACCTCTTTAACCACATCCTCAACCATTTCACCAGCTTTTTCAGTTTGAACATCCTCTTTCCCTTTCCAGATTTTATCTAGTTCAGCTTCAAGATCTTTGGGATTCTCCTTCTTTTTGGTAGCATACTCTGAGGAACTACAAGAGGAGATCCTTTGGGCAGTGCTCACTCTCTTGATTCTCCTTAACTGGTATTTCTTATCTTTCTGAATATTGACCAACTTAGCCACTTGCTTCTTCAATGATACAATTTATAACTGCTGAGTACGGATTACAGTATTTTGATCCAATACCTCCTTCAAGATGTCATTGCACATAGCCATCAATTCCTCATATGTATATCTACCCTCATCTCGTATAGGTGTATTAACCACTATTGAAGAATCCTTGGGAATGAGTTTAGAAGCAACATTAGGCCTAGCCTGAACATTGACTTCCCCCCGTGGGTTCTAGGCACCTGGGTCCTTCATGCACTTCCCTGAGGAACTTCCATGCTAGAAGTTGCCTTGGATTGGGTCTTACTTCCTTTCAACCTGACCTGAGATATACCTTGTATATGCTCAGTAAGCTGGGCCCTTTCCAAATGGTCCTCCTTCTCCTTAATGACCGCCTCCTTAAGCCTGTGAGATAGCTTGATGGTTTCCCTTTGGGTAGTCTCAAGTGGAGAATGCTCCAGTTGAGGGCTTAAAGGTTTTAGAACTGAGGACATAGGAGAGGAAGGATCTCTCTTGGTCCTGTTTCTTGTTAATGTTTTGAGTAGAGGGGCTTGTGTTTGGGGCTCAACAATAGGTGGCTGAGGAGTTTGCTTTGTGTGAGATATGGTGTGGGTTGGGACTTAATGGGAGTGTGCCAGTAGATGTGAGTTGTTGGCTTGGTCCCTCACCAGTTTGTGTGGTCATAACTACCATTGTAGAGAATAGTGGAGTGATAGAACCAGAAAAACTTTGGTCAAACCTTCTCATATTTGCAAAAACCTTTTTAGTATGAGAGGGTGCCACATAACGTCTATCAGGTCATGACAATCCTTGTAACTCAGCATTGAAAACAGTTTATAAAAACCATGGATACATCAAAAACTTAGATGGATTGGTGATATTCCAGATAAGATCTTCAAAAATCATTTTAGAGAAATTGAATTGTTAGTTCGTTGCTAAACATACCAAAGCAATAACCACTGCAAAACCAAACTCATTCCATGCATTTCGTTTCTTGGAAATACATTGTTGAAGAGTGTGAGCAACAAATTTCCATTGAGGAGATAATAGGGCTTTTTGAAAAGTCATTTTAAAAGTCATTTTATTGAGTGTACCTTCATACCTCATAAGACGAAATCGATCGAAAATAAAGTCACGAGAGAGTGTGTCAATACCTGCCTCATCATTAAATCTGAGATGAGTTCGAATAGTAGCTTCAGAGACCATCAATGGTTTGCCATCTACTGTTGCTTGGATGAGTTTGGTACCCCTAACTTCCTCGACAGTTGCTGTGACACAGAAATCAGTAATACGGGCTATGTAAACTGTAGGGTTGACTGTCAAGGCATAGGAGATGCAAGTTCGCAAGAACTCAATTCTTTCATGGAATCTAGTTGATTCCTTCATCTTTCGTAGCATTGCGATCATGTTATGTTGATCCCAGACTCGCAGTACTCCAACACAATCTTAGGTTGAGTGGAAAATGAAGAGCTTGACGCCATGGAGAGAATTTTGGGTTTTTGTGGAATTTGGTTACCAGAATTTTGGAGTTAGGGTTCGTGGAAATCAACAACGTAATATATGAGCACAGAGAATCAAGAACTCTTTTGTAAAGATTTGTTCGCGTGATTTGAAATCTGTTCCCAAAATAGCTTTTATACTATTGACAGTCTTGCATTAAAATGATTCCAACGGCACAAAACATTTGGCAGTACTAAATTAATGAGGCAGTACTAATTGTACAACCTGCTCTAAGTCAGCTTACTAGCATTAACAAGCGTAGCCTGTAGTAACCCTGAAACAGCACTGACAACTATATTAGTAGCACCTGTATTAATAACAAACAAACAGAATTAATCACAAGTGGCATTATCTAAGACTTACGATGATTACAAAAGTAGAAACACGTATCACTAATCAGAGTTAATCATTCCTATACTTGAAACTAAAATTTTAAATCTTCCCAAATCAAAAGCTTTGGTGAAAAGATTTGCAAATTGATTGTTAGTATGCACTTTTTGAACCTGGATTAGTTATTTTTTTATATTACAATCTCTTATGAAATGATATCTAATTTCAATGTGTTTCATCTTAGAATGCTTGACAGTGTTATTAATGATACGTATAGCACTGTTATTGTCAATAAAAATGGGAGTGTAAAGAAAAAGTGTACCATAATCCATCATGTGATTCTGAATCCATAAAACTTGTGCACGACAACTTGATGCAACAACATATTCTACTTCTACAGTGGATGTGGACACAATATATTGCCTTTTGCATTGTCACAACACTAGCCTTGCTCCCAAAAATTGACAACCTTTTGAGGTAGACTTTCTATCCAATTTTTCACCTCCATAGTCACTATTTGTGTATGCAAGTAATTCAAATGGAGAATCTTGTAGATACCTAAGTCCCAATTTTGGTTGGCCCTTTAAGTATCTAAAGATCCTTTTCACAGCATGAAGATGAGACTACTTATGATTTGCTTGACACCTTGCACACACACAGAGCAAACATAATATCTGGTGTTGAAGTAGTCAGATACATCAGAGAACCAATCATAGATCTGTATAGGTGCTCATCAACATCCTCCCCCTCAAGGTATCCTTGCAATTGCTTGTCTGTTTCCATTGTAATGCTTGCAATTTTTGTATCTTTAACCAAAACTTGTCACGAATGTTATTGACATATTTTTACTAACTTATGAAAATGCCATCTGGCTTTTGTTTTACTTGTAACCCCAAAAAGAAAGATAGCTCACCCATAGAACTCATCTTGAACTTATGATGCATTAACTTCTCAAACTCCTTACACAAAGAATCTAATGTGGATCCAAAAATAATGTCATCCACATAGATCTGAACTAACAAGATATCATCCTTTACATTATTAGTGAAAAGAGTTTTATCAATAGCTCCTCTTTTGAAGTCATTCTTCAACAAATACATTGACAGGGTGTCATACCATGCCCTTGGTGCTTGATGCAATCCATAAAGTGCCTTATCCAATCTGTACACCTTGTCCAGATGTTTTAGATCTTCAAATCTTGGTGGATGACAAACATACACTTCCTCTTCAGTCTTCCCATACAAGAATGTACTTTTTACATCCATTTGGTATACTTTGAATATTTTGAAAGAAGCATATGCCAAGAAGATTCTAATTGCTTCCATTCTAGCCACTAGAAAAAACAATTCATCATAGTGAATTCCTTCTTCTTGTGTATAACCTTGTGCAGCCAACCTTGCTTTGTTCTTGATGACTATTCCTCTCCATCCTTTCTGTTTCTAAAAACCTACTTTGTGCCAATTGCTCTTTTTCATTTTGGCAATTCAACCAATGTCCACACTTCTTGTAACTTAAACTGCAACAACTCTTGCGCTTCTATCCATGTAGGATCTTTCAATGCTTCTTGAACCTTCTTAGGATCCATTTGAGAAAGAAAGCATGAAAATAAGCATGTGTTTGCAATTTCACTTGAACTTGTAAGCTTCTTTCTTGTCTGCATCGGAGTGCTGATGCCTCCAAGAATGATACTCCTCTTGGATGAAGGATGATACTCCTCTTGGATGTTTGAATAAAGATTTGTATCATTTTGCTCTGGGAACTTCAACATCAACATTGTATCATTCTCTTGTGATGCATCAACCGGTGTAATATGTGGAAATTCACTTGTAGTATATGGTGAAGTATCAGGAATGGTGGATGTTTCTTCATTTGTAGACTGTGGTTCTGAATTTAGCTCTGGTGGATCAATTGTAAGGGGTGGAAGAAACACATAGTCTTGTTTACTCTCTTTCCCTTTCTGAGTGAGGCTTGTTTCATCTCTACCTGCATTAAACTCAAATCCAACAATTAAAGATCTGGTTAGCTCATCAATGTTGATTAACCAAGTTGGACCTGTTCCTAGAGCATTAGAAGTATGCTCATTCAAAGTCACATTTGCACTTTCTTCTATGATCTTTGTTTCCCTGTTGTATACTCTATATGCGTTGATCTGAGTTGCGTATCCTACAAAGAATCCTTCATGCACTTTGCTGTCAAACTTTCCTAAATGATTTCTAGTGGTTAGGATAACAACGGAACAAGAAAGATTATGAGAGGCTTTCTCTTGTGAAAGAGTTCATATGGTGTGTTTGCCTGATTCTTAACAACTAGAATTCTGTTTTGCACATAGCAAGTAGTGTTAACTGCTTCTGCCCATAAATTTATTGGAAGTTTGGAGTCTTCTAGCATGGTTCTAGCTGCTTCAATCAATGTTATATTTCTTCTTTCAGCCACTCCATTTTGTTGAGGAGTTCTTGGGGCACTGAATTGTCTTTCAATGCCTTTTGCCTCACAAAAACTGTTCATTTCATGATTCTTGAACTCTTTCCCATTGTCACACCCGATTATTTTCACTTTTTGATTGGTTTGATTTTCCACTTTGGTTATGAATGCTCTTAGTGTGTCACTAGTCTCATCCTTGGTCCTGAGAAAGAAAACCCATGTGAATTTGGAGAAATCATAAATAATAACCAAGTAATAAGACTTCTTACCAATGCTCATCACATTCTTAGGACCAAATAGATTCATATGCAACAATTTAAGTGGAGAGTTATTTGAGTTTACCTTTTTGATTTATGAGAAGACTTGTGTTGTTTACCTTTAAGACAAGCTACACAGTTGTCTGTACAAGAATTTTCCTTTTGTGGTAAACCTTTTACCATATCCTTCTTTACTAACTCATTCATTGTCTTAAAATTCACATGAAAAATTCTTCTGTGCCAGAAAGATGATTCATGAACAGATGCTTTTGAGATGAAACGGTTCACTTCTATTTTAGGAGAATCACTTTCCATATCTAAACAATAGACATTCTCATTCCTGGGAGTTCTTAGTAGTATTTGACTTTCATCAACTACTTTGAAACGAGGTGAAAGAATGATGCATTCGGTGTATGTGAACATGATGTTTTTCTTATCACATACTTGAGACACACTTAACAAATTATATTTAAGTTGCTCAACATAAAACACATTATGAAAGTTAATTGTACCATTACTCACGATACCTTTACCAGTGATCTTACCTCCGTTTGTATCTCTACCAAAAGCAACAAACCCACCATCATACCTCTTAAAATTTTGAAGACATGAAATGTATCTTGTCATGTGCCTAGAGCACACATTATCCACATGCTAGATGTTTCTTTTCTACACCTTTGGCACGCCCTGTACGGCTGTACTTGAATGAAAAGGTTAGTTTCTTTTGGGAACCCAAGCCAAGTGGTCTTGGGATGTCCCTGGGAATCAACATAACTTATCTCCTTCAAAACTTTAGATTTTTTTAGTTCATCTCCATCTACAACATCATGACTTGAATATTTTGAAACATGACCAGTACTAACAGTGTTAGTAGTACTTTCAGTTCTACGAGTACTAACAGATGTCTTTATGTGTTGTTCATTATGAGTATCTATAGATGAACTAGTTTGAGATTTTAAAACAGTTTGACTAGTTCCATTTACTCTTACCCATACTTTCTTGGTAGGCTTACTTGAAGTAAACATTCTTCATTTTGCTTTAAATTTTTGTTGTTGAACTCTGGCAGTATTAACAAACTTTGGAATTGTTGGTTTGTTAAACTAAAAATTTTGCACATTTCTTGAAACCACGTCAGCCTTTTTAATTCTTTTATTGATGGGATTAAGGAAACATGCTTTTGCAAAATGATTTGTTTTACCACAGATAAAACATGGCTTTTGTTTTAATGCTTTGAAATTTATGCCATAATTGTATGACATCCTTTGAGTCCAATTTCTTTGATTTCCTCTAACAGATGAGTTTTAATTGTGCAACAGGAACAATGAGTGTAATTATCTATTTGCTCAACCTTCTTCCCCTTTTCTTTAATGCTAACAGATTTAACAAAACGGTTTTCTCCAAATTCATTTGTGATTATATGATTTTCTTGAGGAATGTTTCATTTTTAACTACATTTCCCATGTCCTCTTTAGACTTGTCAACCTTAAAAACCTCTACCTCACCTTCCCCTAACGAAGTACTAGATCAATCCTAGTTGCTTCTACAAGAATTTGTTTAGTTGTATGCTTAGCAACTACATCTTTTGTGGGAGGGATGTAATTTTGATTATAAGGAGGTGAAACATTTTTATAACCAATTCTTGATTTGATTTTATCATGTATTTGAGATTTGATTAAATGTTCAACAGATGTTGAAGCATATTTCAACTTATCTACATAAAGCTTAACTCTTTCAGATTCTTCTTTGGCGTCTTCAAGTTGTTTTAAAGACTTTTTTAATTTAAAAGTAAGCTCTTCTTTCTCCTACTTAGGATAAGCAAAATCATCCTGATACTATTTTTCATCTTAATATATGCCTTAACTTGCTCCTCAAAACTTCCTATGATTAGACTAGTTTCTCTTCTTCTTTCTTCCCACTTAGTAAGTGTTTCACATATGACTTTATTATGCTCTCTATATTTTTTAACAACATTTATACATTCTTTAGAACAAAGTGTAGATTTACCTCTTCTGGAATATCAGTAGGCTTGGAGGTTGTGTCTGCCATCAAAGCTTGATTCTTAGCATGTTCACTCCAATCAAACCCCATGTCTCCTTGAGAAACCAGTGTTGTAGATGCACTTCCTTGAGGACTCCTATTTTATGATGCATCGCTTGAGCTTTCTTGCCTTCTTTCACCCCTGCATTTCCTTGCAACTTGACCCATCTTGTGACATTTGTTGCATTCAACTTTGCTTTTATCAAATCCAGCATTATCTTCCCTCTTAAAAGCAAAGTTCTTTCTACCGGTCTTTTGGATAAATCTTTTAACCCTCATGGTTAGCATATCCATGTGCGACTTGATATCCATCTCCTCCAAGTCATCTGGATAAATCTACTCTAAGTCATCATTTGTTAGTGAAGAATTCACATGACTAGCAAGGAATGTTTCCAATACGGTGTCATTTGTGTTTTTCAGCTTTAGAGGGTTGACTTGACACTCCAGTATCCTTTGCACTATTTGAACCATCGGTTCCACTTCCAACGGAGGACAAAAAAGCAGCATTTTGAGAGAAAATTGAAGGTTTCCTCTTTGCTTCAACTTTAGCCTCAAAGACTCTTAGATCATTATAAAGATCATCAAGGTCTTTTTCTTCCAACTCATCACTGTCTAAAAGACACTGTGTACATAGTCCATTCTTCTCCCAAAGATCTCAGAAATTTTCTATTCACATCATCTTGATCAATTTTGACTCCTGTAGTTACTAGCTCTCTAATAAGTTTGTTGAACCTATCAAAAGTTTGTGTCATAGATTCTTCCTTACTAGCTTTGAAGTTTTCATATTATTGCTTCAAGATGGATCTTTGATTTCTCTTAGTGCTCTTTGACCCTGAAAATCTCTTTTCTAATGCCTCCCATAGTTCTTTAGCATCATTGCATCTACTAAATTAGTGTTGATACTCATTTGGAATACCCAACAGAAGAGTACTTAAAGCTTTCATCTCACTCTGTCTCTATTTTCTCTCCATATCATTTGATGGAGGAGGCCTCTTTTTCTTATTCCCATCTTCATCAAATTCAATAACACCTTTTGGTCCATTTTCGATAATATCCCACATAGGAACTTTAGAAACTAGAACACCCTCATTCATATCAGCCATGTCTAATGAAAACTATTGATTTGAATAAAGAGATATATGAATCCTTGTAAATCTTGAATCAAGAGCCGATATAGGCTCTAATACCACTTATCAAGATCGATATATGAATAACAAACAAACACTAAACACAATCTAAGAATAAACAAAGAAGTTGTAGAATAACACTTTGAATAACAAGGATTTAGATTAATCAATTGATTCAAAACAAAAGTGTTTATCAACTAAAGCCCCAATCTATTAGTCAAGAATACTTCAATAGACGTACTACACTTCTCTGTAGCAAGGATCAACTATGATCTTGAGACTAACAAACTTACGAAATCACAAAAAGATTAATTAATCCTAAGTACACACGAGTATTTATATTGTTTTCGATCACAAACAAAATCAGTTAGTTTCGTTAATAGAATCATTAATTACGGATAGATATACACAAATCATATCCATAATAAAGGAATTTCATCATTATCATGAACTGCAGTATTAACTACAAAGTTGCTCCACCAGTAGTAACTTCATCATCACCAGCATTAACCTTGTCACCAGTACTAACTCTTCACCTTAACTAACTTGTATCTACCAATACTAACTAGGACTGAGCATGGGGCGGTTTGGGTCGGTTGTGTTTTTTCAAACCAATGGGTATCGGTTTCTAATTGGTCGGTTAACGGTTTTTGATAGCAGGTCGGTTTTCGTTATCGGTTTTATTGGTTAACTGCTATACTAAGTTGGGCCAAACTTAGTGGGCTTTGTAATTTCAGAATATGGGTTTGAGTTATATTTTTTATTGCTTTATGTAGGCTAGTACCGATAGATAGTGGGTCGGTTTCGATTTTGTACACGTAACCGAACCGATACCAAACCGAACCGATAAGAATTTATTAATTATTTAATTATTTTATATATTTCTTATTTAATTATTTGAATATTTGTTCATTTATGGTGCATCATGCAAGTTATATATTTATAAAAGCTTGAACTTTGTTACTTATTATGTCGTCTCATTCATTGTATTGGACTACTAAAGTCATTGTAAATATTGAACACTTGATTGTTTCTTTCATGTGGGACTATTAAATATATTAAAAATAAAATCACAAGTTATGAATTGATGGAGGCCAACACGTGTGTACCATCAGGCTCAATTTGTGTATTATATATAACGCTAGCATACCGTTTTGTATTTTTGTCATAAAAAATAATGGGCTTACCAAGTCTAGAAAATAATCAATTATTTGGCCCAATAAGTTAAATTAAATATTGTTAGTTGCACGAATACAAACTATGCTTATTATGATTTCAAAATAATATCACTACAACAATAATATACATTATGATTAAGTGGTTTAACAAAACCAGCACCAGAAACTAAGATATGAGAAAACAAGATATGAACAAATAAAAACAAGAAAACCAAACAACTTGCCCAAAACATTGGCAGATCCAGAGATTTATATATGCACAATCATATGTATTATGTTTCCTTTGTGAGGACTGAAATTCAGCTGTGAAGCTCCTTTAATCAGCGAGGGGGCCGGTTGTGAGAATGGCGATGATGATTTTGGTGGTCTCGGGTGAAGGATGATATATATATTTGGAGGTCGTCGGCAAAGGGGATTTTGGTGGTCTCGACGAGAGTGAGTAGATTGGCTACGGATTTGGTTGTCTGTGAGTTCCTATCGATGGTGAGAGAAAGAACGGAGCTGGGAAATGTAGGGTGATTTTGTGTCGTAACTTTGGAGACAGTAAGACAAAAGGGAAAGCAGACATGAAAATAAAAAATAATCGTATAATAGAATTCTCGAATCAAAAAGAAAATTAAAAATAAAACAGAATACTTTTGTGACGATATTGTCACCTCTAAATCAAATTTTATAACTTTTCATGTGTTAACATTCATACAACGTTGTTTTATCATGCAACGATGTATTATCTACGACCCTCGTTCAAAAACGAATTTATCTAAACCATAAACACATGCAATATAAAAATATTTATTTTATCACATATATTTCGAATGAGATTATTTATCAATATAATCAAATAATCAAGTTTACCAAATATTAAATACTCACCACCGAACGCTAATAACTAGGTTGGGTTTCCCGGTGTTACACATTTCATCTATTTGGGTTTGCAATTCAAGGTATGCTATTTGTTCAAATCTGAGTTCTTGATGGTTTCTTCATCTGTATATTTGGTTTTTTTCAAATTTGAGTTCTTGATGGTTTGCAATTCCAGGTATGCGATTTGTTCATACACGTTTCATGTTCAATTTTGGTTTCTTCAAATCCGAGTTCTTGATAGCTTGCAATTCCAGTTATACGATTTGTTCATACACATTTCTTGTTTGATTTTGGTTTCTTCATCTGGGTGTTTGGTTTGATTTTTTATGGTTTGAATCTTTGTTTGTGTTATGTGTATAATCTTAAACATGTTCTTTATTTTTTTCTACAAGTAATAAAAAGTTACTGATATGACTATGAATTAGTTACGTGATAATAAAAATAAACAAAAAAAATTAAAGAATAACCGGTTATCTGATGAATAGGCAACCAGATACACAAAATGATAACTTTTCAGAGTCCAGTATTATACATGGTAACTTTGAAACTTCGATACACATAATAGCAAAAAATGACAAATTAGATACATTTTGGTGAACCAAACTCTTTTTAAAAAAATAAGCTAGATATATTTTCATCATTCCTACAAAAACATAAAATTAGCAAATCATTTTAAAAATTTTAGTACGTAAAAGTATCTTCTAATATAAATAAAAGACTAATTTGAATCAAATTTATTATACGATCTTAGCCGTTCATTTAACAAATCAATTTCAATTATATAACTTTGACCATCCATTTTGATAAAAATTGAAATTCAATGTTGACTTTTATAAGTCAACATTAATTTGAATACAAATTTTTAGAGATAATTTCATATATGCCCTTCTTAAACTTTAAAATATCGTATTTGTCTACTCTAATTCTTAAATTTAATTTTTACCATTTATAACATTTCAAAATTTCATATTTAACCAAATTTTTAGTTTTATTATTTTAAAATATTTTTAATTCTTTTTAATTATAACTAATAAAAAATTTGTCAACCTTACCACCCTTAATTGTAATAATAATGATCGATGACTTGTACACGAAATACAACTCTCTTCGTATCATGACAACTCCACGTTTCTTCCGTCACATTTTCCCGACCTCTCGTATAGAAGCTTTTATTGCTGATCTGAGTGATGACACCGTTTGTTGTCATTATTTAAACTCTCATTTATTTAACATTTTATAATTATTTAATACCTTTTATTATTAATATTTAATATTTATAATTCTTTAAATCAACCCATTTATCACAAGATATTTAATCTTTTAATCTAGTATGTAATAAATAAAAATTTTAATCCAAAAGTAAATATTCTCAAAATTTAAAATAAAAACAAAAGGAAAAAAACATTTAAGTTTTAACAATAAAAAATAGAGCCCTTCACGGATGGATATTATCTCTCTTTTCTTCATTGATTAATTAATTTAAATTAAACTATTGTCGGCCCATGGATTTCCCTTTCCATGGTCGACAGATTTAGAGCCTCTCCATCTTTTTCCCTATAAAAACCCCTCAACAATTTCCAAC
The DNA here is from genome assembly GCA_032274825.1 of Drosophyllum lusitanicum. Classification (NCBI taxonomy): domain Eukaryota; kingdom Viridiplantae; phylum Streptophyta; class Magnoliopsida; order Caryophyllales; family Drosophyllaceae; genus Drosophyllum; species Drosophyllum lusitanicum. Next base: position 15,612 of record JAUEJL010093772.1, read on the forward strand.
AGATAAACACTTCGCATTATCCTTCCCACAAAAATTAAACTAAAATATATGTCGTCGGTTGGATTCAGTTATGCTCAGGTGAATCTGCAGCAACAACGCCTGAAGAAGAAGATTATGAACTTAACAAAAGACTTGCCGGCGCCGGCACCGGCTTCCGACTACTCCAAACACAAAAACAAGGCGTCGGAGCGAAAAGTTCATCCCGCCGGAAACCTGGTTTCAGAGAAATCGATTTGGTGACGCTGTCGCCGGTCGGAAGGAACTGCCGGAGGCTACCGGAGTTTCTTTTTGTCCTTTTTGGTTTTTAATTTTTCTTTAGTTTCGTGGGATTCCTGTTCATATGCGTATGAACGGTGAATCGAAGTCAACACGATTTGAATTTTTAGGACTTTGTGGTCTTGTTCCATGTGCAAATATATACTAATGTATTTTGTGTTTATTATCAAAATATTCAGAGTTAATTACTTTTATTGTGTATTTCTACTTATTTTTTATTTATATATTATCAAGATAAATATTAAAATCAACTGATACGATAAAAAAACAGTATTAACGCATTAAATTATTAAGAAGATGAGTTGATAAAGTTAGAAGATTTAATAACACTCTTATTTATTCTTGCTTATTCTTCTATTTATATGATCAAGACAGGTATTAAAATCAAACGGTAAGATGAGAAAACAGAATTAGTACATTGCACATATAAATCAGTAAGAAAGTAAGAGGTTGAAGTAAGAAGATTTAGTAACATAAAATAATATTTCTCTTTTTGTTAAAGATAGTTTAAAAACCGGACCGGTTGTTAAACAACTTTGTTTTACTGGTTTGCTGGTTTAACTGGAAGAAATACCCATAAAATTGAAAGATTTAGTAATAAACTTAAGCGATATTTATAACATAACAATTAAATTAAACATTTCTGAATTGATTATCTAATTAAAAATTAACAATATTTTAATTTGTATAATACTCATGGTCAAAAACGGATCATAGTTTTTTAATGATATCTTTAACGACATTGCCCCTTAAGTATCTTTTTAAGTTAAAGGAGCAACATATAAAAGAGGGTATTTCATCACACATAGTAATTATCATAAATGAACGGTGTTTGTAAAGAGTTTTCTTATCTTCGAGATAACAAGAGATATATTAAAAAAAACATAAGAAAGTGTACAAAATGATATCAAAGGAGCATTTGATGATTATCGAGACCAAAAATACGTAATAAGTTCTGAGGATGATGGTGTAGAAGTTCCCAATAATAGCACCAAGGCTCTAAATAACGTGAGACATGACGTGGCGGAAGGTCAAGCCTCAAGTCGTAATTGGAAGTCATGGCGAGATCATGTCGTTTCACAACACACGACTTAATGCGGCAAATTTTGTATATATATAAATTCTAATTATGTATTTAAAATTATGAAGAATATTAAATATAGTCCATACTTAATTCATAGTCCTAAGGGACTAATTTTAGCCTTTGCATTTTAAAATTTTGGGCGGAGTGGTATTTTCGTAATTCACATGTGATACTTTTACAAATCACATGTGATTGTTTACTGAATCAGCTGTGATTGAATATTAAAATTTTAGGACTATGTTTTTTAAATTGACTTTATTGAACACAACCCTATTTTTCTAATGTGGGTTTAAATCCATCCTTTTTAAAATTATTAATCTAGCTTTTTCTTTATTAAATTCAACATGTTATATAGCAATTTTTTTAAATAAAAAATGTGATAGTGAGTGATTATAGTAATGTTAGTCAACAATACCGGGTGTTAGTAACTTGTTGATCATATGCTAATAATACTGATAGGACAGTTATTTATACACGTTCTAATAAATTGATTTACAATTTACAATATGGTAATGAAGTTATGAATACCCATAAAGAACGATGGACCCTACTAACATGATATCTATGCTAACTATCAACTATTGTCTCATGGAGTGGTGGTCATCAATAATTCAATATATTGCTAAAAGATATTAATATCATATTTGATTTTATCTTGTTAATTACTTGTAGATACCGGTATATATAAACTTGAGTTTACGGACTTTTAGGGTCCAACACCACGGTTAAAGAACCCAGTAAAGATTTGTCATATACAATAATTATATGTTTAAGGATATTATAGTTCAAATAATTAATAGTATAAATCATCTTCTGTTTTTGAATATCGGATGTTGCTAAATGCAGGTCGTTACGTGGACCAAGGACTAAGTATGACACTAATAACGAGGGAGGATCATATTATTACCATAAAAGACAAGAGTAAGTTAGGATTTGTGAGAAGTAGTTAAGATCTTGATGTTGAATCTAGCACTTTAGGATAGGATAAGACCAAAGTATACAACACTATCAAGCATATGAAGGTGCCTTTTGTATAATTCACATATGTTCATCCATTTGAAGTTTTGGTGGTATACTTGGATATTTAGAGCATATCTACTTTGGCTTTAAAGTACAATAAAAACAAGCACACCTTACAACATGAGAGAACAAAAGTTTAGTTGTGGAAACTTTTTTGAGGGATTTTTTAGCAAAAGCATAAAGTTTTTATTTTCTTATGAAAAACAGTTAGAAAATTTAGAAAATATGTTCGAGTGGATAGAATAAAGTTTTATTTTTCTAGTCTAGAAAATTAGAACAACATATTTAGAAAAACGTGAGAGGTTTAAATGAGAATCAATATTTAGGTTAGAATCGAAGATTTAGTTTTGATCCTTCATTTGATTTGATCGGATGATTCAACAATCTATACCCAATGTTTTTGTTGTTGAAAAGATACGTACTTTTGTTATTTATTATCTTTCTACTTATGTACTTATGCTTCTATTTACAAGATCAATGCAAGTGTCAAAATAATTAAAGTGATAAAAAATAGAGTTAATAGATTACACATGTCATCTTATGGTGAATAGTAAGTTGAAGTAAAAGAAAATAGTAAGAGGATATAGAAGCTCAAGATAAGAGATAGTATAATTCCTCCTAATCACAAGATCAATACAGGTGTTAAAAATCAATGAAGGTGATAAGGAGAGAGAACTAGTAGATTACACATGTGATCTTATGGTGAGTAGGAGGTTGAAATAGGAGGAAATAGAACCTCCTACTCACCATGACATGTGTAATTTACTATTTCTCTTTCTTTATTATTTTCATTGATTTTAACACTTGTATTAACCTTGTCTGTAGGAGGATATAGAACTTCTCGATAAATTAAAGAAATTTTATCCTACTCATAAGATCAACACAAATGTCAAAATCAATGAAGGTAATAAGAAAAGAGAATGTTGATTACATATCCGTCTTATAGCGAGTAAGAGGTAGAAGTACAAGGAAATATAGTTTCTTAAAGATAAAATATTTATTAAAGAGGCCGGTCATGGTCTAAGCGTGTAAATGAATTTAGAGTTCGATAGGGTAAAAAAGTTTCTAGAAGAATGTTCGATATAGTTCATACTTAATTCATAGTCCTAAGGAATTAATTTTAGCCTTTGGATCAATGGTCCATATTGCATTTTAAAATTTTGGACGGAGTGACATTTTCATAATTCATATGTGATGCATTTACAAATCACATGTGATTGTATACTGAAACTTTATTAAACACAACTCATGTCATCTAATACAAGATAACATAATATTAATCATTTTTTTCATAAAAATATATTTAATAAAGGAATCATATACTACAATTTTAACATTTTAAAACTTCATACCAAGACTCATATACATTTATTAAGAAAACTAAAGTAATCATAAGAGGATTAAAAAATTACAACTCTTTTAACGTGAGACCGGGACTAGTGGATGCTAGAAACAACAAAGAACTAAATATAGTATACCTCTATCTATATCTATATCCACGAGCAAACAACATCCAACATCAACCAAGTGATAATCCTTTCAACTTTATGTAGACATACAAGTAATAGTAACAAAACACTTTCTCTTCTTCTTCACTTGCTTTAAGCCTACTAGCGGTTACGGTTTTTTTAACAATCAACTTTCATAATCCTTCAATTGTATGCAAATAACTTTTTTGTATGTCTGATTATTAGTTACCATTGTATACAATAAATTTTGCTATAATTCTCATTGTATACCACAATTTGTATACAATGAAATGATTATTAAAGTTGAATGTTTTATTTTTTAAATAATAAAAATAGTTGTATACAATGATAACTAAAAGAAAATTCATAATTTTATAGTTATATTCATTTATTACTTTTACAAGCCCTTGACATGTTTTTATGTTTTCTACGGCAGGATGCAAAACAAAAAGTCAAAAACAACATGAAAAAACACTTTTCCCTAAGTTTATTTTATTAAATTAAGATGTCACAACACTTTGACAAGGGAAGGTGCTGCTGGCAGCTTCTTTCTATTCTATTGTTTCAAAAAAACAAAAAGAGGAGGGGCCCATATATAAGTTGATATATGAAAGTAGAGGTGATAAATTTTATCTGGTTTCTGGGCGGTTCAGTCTTTTATCCAACCAGTCTCATGCGGTTAGGTTTTGGGCAAGACCATGTTGTCTTTTTTCGGTCTAGGCTAGTCCGATCCGAGTTATTCTAGTCCGACTATATTTTTGTTGGAATATGGTCCGGTTCGGTTTTTTAAGTCCCGGTTTGAATTATTTCAGTTCCCTTTTTTGTTCTAGTTCTTTTGGCAAGTTAAGATTAAAAAAATGTTTGAACTAAATAACGTGGTATTTATAGATGAAATTTTGTTTAAAAATTAATTTTCGGGGTTAGGATAGGTCTTGGCCAAAGACCGGTCTAGATGAAATAATAAATAAATAGACCAGAGTTCTAATGCACAAAGTTTTTTTAAGATTTTAATTAAAATTAATTGTTCATTTTCCTTTAGGGGGTGTTTGGTTGAAAGGAATCCTTGAGATTCTTTGAAAATTGGAATCCAATTCCTTATAAATCCAATGTTTGGTTCACTTTGGAGAGGGAATGAAAAGGAATTAAAAATGCAATGGGAAAGGGAATGTAAATTCCATTCCAATATGGATGGAATTTAAAATCTATAAAGGAAGGAATTTGATGTATTACTATGTTACCCTCATAGCCCTAATATACATCCCCATTTGTTCAGTTCACACTTCACCCACAAACCTACGCTGCCTGTCTGAGCTCTCGATCGCCACCGCCATTGGAGTCCCCGTCTCCGGTCAGTGGGTAGTTGTCTACGGTCGGTGTTGTGTGTCGTCGTCTCCGGTCAATGCGTCTCCATCTCCGGTCAGTGGGTCGCTGTCTCCGGTCATTGGATTTCGCGCCTGTGTTGGTCGCCGTCTGTCGCCTCGTTTGGCCCGCAGCTCAATCGCCGTTGGAGTCCCTTCGTTGGCCCCTCAAATCAGTCGCCGTTGGATTCCCGTCTCCTCCGCCTTCCTCAACCGAGCTCTGTTGCCTCCTCCGACTTCCTCAACTACCGCCACCTCCTTCTGTAGGTAAGTGTTCTCTCATTCTCTCTCCCTGTCGAATGAACTAGTGGACTGATTTTTGTTGCTGAAATTGCAATTTTATGGGTTGTTGAATCTAATATTGCTATTTTGTTGAATCTGATTTTGCAATTTGTGTTGCTGATATTGTAACTTATTTGTTGTTGATTTTCTGATTGTAAGTAACTTGCAACCTAATGTGAATGGTATGCAATGGAAGAGCTCATTGTTATTTATGCTTTGATTTGTTAACATCTAGATTTCTACATTGTTACTACCAATCAAACTGAAAGTAATGTGTTAACCATAGGTAGATGTACATGACTGAAGCTGAAAGTTATAAAATAAACTAAAAATAGGTAAAAAAAACAGGAAGGGTAATTCTGTCATTTTACAATACTGAAAATCAAAATCATCTACATTATCTACGAACCAAACAGGATATGGAATTGGATTCCAATTCCATTTCCTGCCAACCAAACAAACTGCAGATTCAAAATCCAATTTCTAGCGGATTCCAATTCCTTCGGAGATTCCAATTCCTTCGTAAACATTCTGCGAACCAAACGCAACCTTAGAGTATGGTGTTGAAATTGTATTTTAGCAAGTTGAAAGAGGGAGTTTGAAGGGGGTGGTAGTTTCACAAGATGTCAAATCTTGAAAAGGTATAAGAAGAGAAGTAAGGCACAAACCTGCATGCCTCACTATAGCAGTTATTTTCATCATAAGACCAAGCGTATGGCCGGACTCGAAGGGCTCGGGTTGCCTTCGGGTAGCTTGGGTTCCTTTGGAAACACAGCTACCCCCCCGGGTTCCGCTCTCGGTTTCGCACACTCGAACCTTTTTTTTCTTTTTCTTGTGCAACGGCTTTATTTATAAAAAAAATTTCACCTTCCAACGGTAATATATCCGTTATATATATATTTATTTATTCTTCTATAAATACCTAACTATCCCTTAACATTTTCATCCAAAATTGTTTCAAACTTTCAACTTCTCCTTTATAAAAAAATCTCATCCAAAACTCTTTCAATCTTTCAAACTTCTCTTAAAAATAAAATAAAAATCAACATGCATTCTACACGCAACCGCGGTCGAAACCCGGATTCAACCACACCAACGTCTACCGGTTTTCCGCTTGGGTTTCAACAATTTTCTGAACAAGGTTACAACCCGCAACACGAATCTGCATCCGGCTTCCAACCCGGCTTTCAACAATTTACGCAACAATCTTACATCCCTCACCAATTGATGCACCAAGGGATGTTCTAAGCGGGTTTTGTTATGGCAACCTTCAATCTTCCAAACCCAGCATATCAATCTAGAAACCGGATTGAAGATGATGCTGACAACATTGACCATGTCATGGAAACTCAATAACAGGAGACACCCAATCCATTCCAACCCAACCCAAGAAAAAAATCCTGACAACACGAATGGGAAAGAAAAAATTTGACGGCCGAGCAAAGGCAAATAAATGAACGGCCAAGGAAGAGGTGGCATTGGTTCAAGCTTGGGTTGACGTTTTCGAGGACCTCATTGTCTGAAACACGCAAACGGGTGGTATAATTTTTATACATATTACTACTATATATTATTATCATGGCAAATTGCACTAAAAAACAATAAACTATGTCAATATTGTCATTGTATGCAACCAACTTTATTTTGTACCTAAAAATACACAAAACTTACAAATTTGGTTCATTGTATGCAAGTTACCGGTAACCTGACAATATGTAACTTACCGGTAACCTAACAAATTTGTAAGTTGTATGTATTTTTAGTTACAAAATAAAATTAATTGCATATAATGACAATATTGGTAAAGTTTTTATATTTTCACGCATTTTGCTGTTATTATTATTATTATTATACATCTTATTATTACTACTATATATTATTATTATACGTATTATTATTATTACTATATATTATTATTATACATATTATTATTACTATATATTATTATTATACATATTATTACTATATATTATTATTCAAACCATTTCTTTTATATACATGTAGATAGTTTTTAGAGAAGAGTCGAGATTTTGTTTCACAATCAAATGCAACGTGGAACATATAGAAATGTCCATCAAGTGACCTCCAAGTTCAAGGACCTAAATAAAAAAATAACGGCTTTCGCTGGCATCTACACAACCTAATAAATACTAGACGTAGCGGTCAAAGCGAAGCCGATATTCTAAGTTTGGCCCACCACCGTTATCGGAATGATAACAATATGCTTTCACCGATGAAAAGCGTTGAGCATCCTTAAAAGTTGTCCAAAATGGTGCACGGTACAACCGATGACCTCTCCTTCTTTCCGGCCTACCAAACATAGTAAAACGTCTTCGAGCCAAAACCCACCGACGCCATCATCCGATGCAAACATTAACTTTAACCTCAATGATGATTACGAGGACGACGAGATCCAAATAGAGGAGCCTCAACGGCCCATCGGGAGGAACAAAGGAAAGAGGCCATCGATGAGTACAAGAAATACCAGCGTACCGTCGACCGAAAGATATGATTCGTTGGTGGACCAAATATCTACGTACAACCAGCGGGTATTATCAAAATATGACATATAGAATGAATAAACTTGAAGTCGAGGAAAAGGCGTTGTTGGTCAAACAAAACGAGATCGAACTACAAAAACAACAACAATTTGACAAAGACTACGAGTTTTATATTAGCCCGCAGATTTTAGAGGCAAAGTTGGCGAAGAAAAAAAGAATTAGAGAATTATATGGTTGGGACGAATGAAATGTATTATTATTATTATTTTATAAATGCGTATTTATTTATATTATTTGTTATATTTTATTTTTTATAGAATTGTTTAAATATTTTATTTTGTTTAATATATAAACGTGTAATTAAATAAATTAAAAAAATTGGAAAAACATTAGGTTGATTTTGGATGAGTGCTACTTGGGTTTTAGGTTAATTTGGGTTGGCAAGGAAAAAAGGAGAAAAGCTGATATGGCATTTGGGTTAATTTGAGTTGAGGAGAGCCATAATCATGGCCTAAGAGAGTGTGTGTTCATGAGAAAATATCAATTTAAAGGAGAAATTGAAGGGTTCTTGCAAGGATTATGTTGTGTTTTCTTCTATTCAACTCAAGGTATGTTTTCCCATTAGATTAGAATGTAAATGGTAGGATTTCAACAAAATCTGTTATGATTTTGGAGAGTCATATGAATCTTGCGCCAAAGATGGTTTACACACAATGGTTGTGCAATAAAGAGAGTTTGGCGCAAAGAATCATCCTCGAAATAAGTCAAACTTGTATGAATCTTGCGCCAAAGATGGTTTACACACAATGGTTGTGCAATAAAGGGAGTTTGGCGCAAAGAATCCTCCACGAAATAAGAATTGCACAGGGAGTGTAATACCTCAAATAGGGATTTTGCAGGGAGTGTTGTGTGCCAAATACGGTGGTCGTAGGAAGGGTAGTGTTTAGTAAAGTTTGGTTTTTTCACAAAGTGTCTGAACAAATTTGCTCGAAAGTTTCGAGAGAAATTTGGTTTAATCAGAGAGTGTCTAAGAAAAGATTGGTTTGCTTACAGAAAGTCTGAGCAAAGTGTGGTTTGCTCACAAAGTGTTAGAGTGAAGTTTCGTTACTCACATAATGTCTGACTCAAGTTTGGTTTGCTCACAAAGTGTTGGGGAGATGTCCATTTCAATCCTTCCATCAAACCTATCATTGAAATACATGGTGATTTGATTATAACAGAATTATATGATTAGATTAGACTAGAATTTATCTTAACATGTGTTATTAAGATTAAACTTGTAATTTTACTTAGTATTATAGTCAAGATGCTTATTTAAGCAATTTGGTAGCTTAGCTGATCGAATATCTTTAATAGGTTTGATCAACTAAGCGAAGTTTTTCGGTTAGCTTATGCTACTTAGCTGAGCAATATATCAGTTAGCTACCCCTGCTTAGCTAAGCAATACACTTGCTTAGCTGAGCAATTAGAATCGAGGAATCTCTTCTTCAGCTATGCATCATTGACATAACTTATCAAAGTGTTGTGTTACAAAAACTATATTTATTTTGTAAAAGTTATTTAGTCAAGGCTAAACATGTGTTGTTCCTTGTAGCGTTAGATATTCTCTTTATGTAATGTATCGGCATTCTAATTGTAGCAATTAGTTTGTGAGATTGATTAAGAGAGAGTTAAATTGTAATCAGTGAGTTAAATTAACGTTTAATTGTAACACCCCAAATTTATAAAAATTATTAAAATAAGTTGTGGGAAAAAAAGTTGAGAAAAAGCGAGTAGAAGTTATGAATTATTAAATAGTTTAAAATAAGAGTTCCAAATATATCCTCGTTGGGATTTACTGATATGATATCGATAAATTATACGTCGGAAAGGGGAGTTGGATACCCGCTAAAAGCTGGGCCACCACCAAAGAGGCGGCAGCCCCTTTCTTCTCTTTTTGTTTCTTACTTCTTCTTGTGTTCATCCTTTGTCCCTTCTTGCTTCTTCCACACACACACATGTATCTTTATACCTAATGAATTTGAGCTGTAATTGAAGATTAGCAAGAGGAGATTAACATATATTCATTGAGGATTCAAGTCTTAAGATTGTAAGTATTTCTTATGTTTGTGTTTTGAATTGTTAATTGATCTAGTTGAGTTTTTATAATGTTTAATGATCAAAGGATGATATATGCTATCAAATATGATTAGTAAGTGTTATGGAGATGAATAAAAGTACTGGAAATAACATGGTTATGAATTAAATGTGTTTTGGTCTAGAAAATAGTAAGTTATGGCGAACAGGTGCTGTAAGTTGTAGGGCACGGGCGTGCCCCTCAAGAACGAACCGTGCCCCATGGCGTAATTAAGGAGGCACGGGGGTGTCTCAAAAGGTACGGGCGTGCCTAACCCTAGAAAGGCCCGGGGTGTGCCTGTCGATCACAGGAGTACTGTGAGTAACCCATGGGCGTGCCATGCATGTGCATTGTTTATAAGTTATGTTTTGACTTGAGTAAGAGTAATGATTATCATATGTGAGTTGTGTTCAATAAAGTCCATGTAAAAAACATAGTCCTAAAATTTTAATATTCAATCACAGGTGATTCAGT
>JAUEJL010093773.1:0-13943 GCA_032274825.1 Drosophyllum lusitanicum
GGAATTTGACCAACACTCTGATATTATGTTTTGAGAAGAGACGAGCCGTGTTTTATAAATATTTTGTAACACAACTTCATGTAGTATTTTGTAAATGGTACTTTGTACTTTGTGGGTGTTTGTTTTAAATGAAATTAGTAAACGCTTTTGCAGCGATTTAAAAAAAATGGCTTGAGAATTTTCAGTGTTACACCTAAATATAGATTTGATTATTAAACTCGTTGAAGTTGATTCTTGTAAAAGTTATTCAATTAACTCTCTTTAATCTCAAATAATATTAAGGCACGGTTTCTAACAACTCTCTTTACTAATCCTATGACCTAATACACCTCAATTTATTACTTAATTGATAAAATCAACTCTTGTGTCACCTCTAATTCAAGAAATTAGTCTTGAAGTTATCAACTAGGTTATTGGTGATTTCACTCAGAATCTCTAATAACCGTCTACTACGATACTGAAGTAAAAAGGCAGAGAAAGTTATACAACCTTCATGCTCTCTGTTCAATAAATACATTTAATTACGAATCAAACATGCAAGGGTAATAGTTTTAAACTTTAAGGGATCTTTATAGAATTCGTAGTTCTTATTACACCTAACATAAATTGACATTACTAACTTCACAGTAAAAAAATTCACAAACAAAATATAATATTTGTCACCCAAAACCATACATTTTTTAAAAAGATTTCTGTTTCTATAGTATTATAATTAAAAATTTATTTTTTAGATTTATATTATGATAAAATTTATATTAAGATATAGATTAAAATAAGATGTTTAGCTGTTAAACAAAAATAAAACGTTTATAAATACCTATTTTATTATGTGTTAAAAGTATAAAAGAAAAACAAATATCATATAAAATTATTTTATAATAATATGAGTTGGAAAACAATAAATTGATGTCTTGCAAAGGGTGAGTGGTAATTAATTGCCTTGCCTATTCCATTGCCACTCCACCCGAATAACAGATGTTAATAAATTCCAATGCTAAAATATAAAACATTTAGTGAGGAAGTTACCGTTCATTAATTCTTCCTGAGAAATGTTATTATATATAGAAAGATAAGGCATCGATCTCAACGTGATGTTGGTCAGGGAAAAGTCTGAATTTTGTTCTTTGACAAATCGCGGCAAGGTAGGGTAAGCATTGCGATGTGATTCCGACCTTGTTTGAGTATTATGTGATTGCAACGAAAAGATCGAGCTTGAGATTGCGACACGATGGGTGATTTCTACACCTCAACCAACTTACAAACACACGAATGCACTAAATATCCATGTTTCAACCATTTTAAGCCTGTTTTTAACATAAAAACCACATATATGGCCAAGAATAATATTTAAAAACATGTATATATTTGGCAATATTAACAGTTCTGATAATCAAAATCATGTATTAAACACAATTATCAGTCATTGTCGTAGATATAACTGCATGCTCTCTTTAATTTATCATAAGTCCAACCTTTCTTCGTTAATATCAAAGTGTACGTACGTACGTAGAGGGTGTGTGTCTGCATGTGTTGATGTAATTTCTACAATGAAACGTAAACGTAAAAATGATTTTCTTCACGCGTCATGCCTTAAAAAAACTCGTCGTTTGACGCATAAAGGTGCGTCTTGGCGTGTGCCACACCTAACACTCACATCTAGGGTCATTTCTTAATGGGGGAGCCACGCCTCACGCCTTGGCGACGCCATGGCGCGCCTTTTAGAACAATTATTTAAATGTCCATGTAATATATGAGTTGGTTTTAAAAAAGTATAGATATTAAACATTATTAAAATTATATTTAATAACTATAAAATGCCAAAGAAATAATAATTTAGAAAAACGATGATAGACGGTGTCAACACCTAAACCAGCGGTGCAAGCGTTAGTGGCGGACCCAGGATTACAAATGTGTGGTGGCACCATTAAATGAGTGGTAGCACTGCTTCAAAAAAATCGAAATTTACACTACAAAAAATCGAAATTTACACTACGCGGATAAAATTGACTGTGTCCCGTGCCACCACGGGGATATACATAGGTCTGCCCCTGTTTTTATATAATTTTTTTTAAATATAGTTACTAAATAACCATAATAAACTACAAAAAATAGCTCAAGTGTACTTCAGAATGAAAAATACATGTATATAAAACTATATATGTTAAGAAAATTAAATAAATAAGCAATATAAAAATAAAAAAATATTTTCAGATATCCGAAACTTTAAAAAATTACTATCCGAATCCGAAAATTAGAATATCTGAATTTCAGATATCCGAATTTTCGGATCGGAATTTCGAATATCTAAAAATTCAGATATCCAAATTTTCAAGTCAAAATTTTAGATTTTCGAAATGGATGTTCGGATTCAAATTATTTTTAACACTCCTAACAATATCTATGGGTAAGGTTTTTTCCTTATTTTTTTATTTTTCTTCTTAAGAATATCATGGGTCCCAACACAAATTTGGAGGGAGTGGTAGCGTAGTGTAGGAACATTACATATGATGATATGAATGGTCATCTTTTTTATTATTATTTGTTATATTATATAATATCACCAATCATTGGCCTCCTCTCACTTGATTTATCCTGCTTTGTACCTTATTTATAGGACCAGTACTTTATATTACCAAAACGATTTCACATAGCCTTTTCTTTGACTTTTTGTTTGGGTCAATTGTTATTAATAAGCTACACATGATCTTTTTAAAATACCCCTCACCAATACAGCATTAATAAACAACTAATGACTTATTAACGAGTTCTTATAATTATTAGCTATTGATTTATTTTAATCAGGGACAAGATTGATTTTCGTACAAAAGAATTACAATCTGTGGAAGAAAATTCATTAAAAATTCTAACAAGAAGCTAGAAAAAAACAAAAACAGGAAAAGAAAATTACAAAAAAGACTCAAACTTTGGATTACAACACCAATTGATCCAAACTAGTTTTCTCCCAAGATTTCCCCTTACATTCAACCAAAAGAAAGATAGACTATGCAATTGGTTGTAAAGAAAAACAAAGGACACCGATTTCGAATTGAAAACTCTGTTATTCCTGTAGTCGCAAATAATCCAACAAAAGGTGAAAAGAACCGTATTAAACGCCTAAATCTGCTTGCCTTTGAGCCTAACAGACGATCCCCATTGCAACAGGTTATTAATTGACCTTGGACAAGAAGAGCTTAAACCCCACCAATTATTATTTCCTTTAAAAGTAGAGACGCCAATAGACAAGAAAAGAATAAGTGATCCTCAGATTCTTGTCCAAACCCACGAAAAATAGTTCTTGTTTGAACCCTCCTCTAAAGTCTAAACTACATAAAACGAAACCAAACAAGTATAGACCTTTCATTACCAATCTACAACTACATAGCAGCAAGAAGAACACTTCGACCTTCAAACCATTGTTGGGTTCAACAGCCACATAGCCCAATTCAGATTTGGTTTCAGACGTCAAACACATAACCAATTAAAGATTAAGCATTGAAAATCATACAACACATAACCAAAGGTTGCCCCTACTTAGAGGAAGGTTCTAGCATGGCTCAACTTTCTAACAGCTACCTTTGTTTTTTTTACCTGACATGTTTGTTACTTTGAACTCTTGGGGCCCAAACAAATCTATCCCGAGGAGAATTTTTGAGAGCATATCTAGTGTGCTAGGCAAAATAAATTCCTATGGGTTGATCAGCTCTTTATTTAACCTGCATAATTCTAAGGCCACCCGTATGGGTTGATCCGAGAGCCTTCGGGTTCTTTCAGCTTCTCATCGGGTGCTTGGGGGAACACCCGTACGCCCTACCTTCAGGTAGGTGTTCGGTTTTCCCCGACCTCACCCGACTTTTTTTGCAGTGTAAGTGAAAGTAAGGGAGAAAAAAGATAAGGTTAGTTGGGTTATGATATAATTGGGTTTGGTGTAAGAGAGAGAATTTGAAAGAAAAAATGATATTACGCTGATGTTGTATTTGAGTAAGACAGGTAAAATATGAGCTACACTCATAGACTAATGTAGGTTTTTCTCTGCTATGAGATCATTCAATACCTTTTAACTATCTTACATCGAAATATCTAACCATTGATAATCATTAATTATTTTGATTTTTTATATTTTATTAGTTGTAGGTTATTAATAATTTTTTATTATGAACAGTAAGTTATTAAGAGGTACTTATACTTAAAACACATGAACTCAAAAACCTATATCTTAAGATCAAATTGAAGCTCAAGATCATATGGTATAGGTTTGGATCTTACATAAGATTCTATATTTGTAAAAATTCTCTCCAGAATCAGATCGTATTAGCTAAATAAAATAATAAGATCTTAAATTCAAGAGCGTTATCTTAAACAATGATCGTTTTTAAGATAGACGGAGCAATTAATTAGACAAGAGTTATAAAAGTTATCTTTAACATGTTATAAAATTAATATAAAAACTTATTTGGTCAAAGTTGGATGGATTTAAAGAAAGAAAAGAAAATGGATATCATATAGAATGCACCACAATATGGACACAAAATCCTTTGCATGTGCCAAGTTTGCTTTGTTTCCCCCAACCCCACAAAATTTAAATTTAAATTAAAAAAAAGTAAATCCCAAATAAACCTCCCCATCTGCTCATCCAACACTTGGAATTTTGAATTATAGTACCATACAATTTTAAGGAAAAGAAATATTTGATGAATAAATATTAAAAATGGCGTGTATAGGACAAATATTAAAAATGGCGTGCATCACACATGGTCCTTAGTTCGACCCTTCCAAACGTCATTTTTTACTTACTTTTTTTATTAAATTTTCACAAGTATCCTCCAATAATTCATATACGTCTACACCAACCCTCGTTATTTTAATACTCTGTAAAATAACTCTAAAAATAAAAAAATTTAGTTTATTTATATATTTACAATATATATATATATATTGAAAAGTTTATTTAGCAACTGTTTTTATTGCGAGAACCGCGAGAACCAATCTTAGTCGTTCAATTCCCCCTCCTTCAATTATATTGTCCACCCATGAATTCCTTACATGCACCCTGTCACACTCAATCTCCCCCACGCTCTTCATCCATGAATTCCACTTACTAATTGAACGGGTAAGATTGATTCTCGCGCTTCTCACAATAATAATGGTTTTCAAATGAACTATCCCCTATGTATATAAACTTTTTCTAGATAAAACTTATTTTTTTATTGTAATTAACTTTTTTTAACAACAAAACATACATCCATCCTAATTTACACTTATGTATACAGTAGGACTTAAACACTTGACTTCAAAGAGAAAGGGGAACACACTTTGAAATCACACTAAAACCGCTAGGCTGAAGACCCTTTAGTTTTTTTTTTGTGATTAACTATATCATTTGAACTTATGATTCAAATAAAATAAAAAGATAAGTTTTTTTAACTATAACCCAACATAATTTCATAACTAGAAAATTAGACATGTTTTTGAGTTATTCTCAATCATGTATATATTTACAACTAATTAAGTACAACCGAATGAATTTTTTTAATTAAAAGAAAATCAATGTTAAAAATTATTTTTATAAAGTTTGTTTTATAAAAAGAATTTTCCTGCCACATCGTGCGGGTTTAAGAAACCCTCGTTAGAAAACAAACCAATTAAAAAAGCCAGACTGCATAAAAATATTTATTAAAATAAAAAAGAAGTTATTATTTTATTTTAATCATTGCTATATAAAATAAAAAGTTACTACAAAAAATATGTATTTGCTAGAAAAACAATATTATATCTCATTTTAACTATTCCTAAATTTATCAATTCCAAAACATAAAAAATCAAATTTTAGAATAAATATATTTAATAATTTATATTCCACAACATACTGTAAAAATATTATTTCAGAAGCAATTCCAATAATAATGATGATGTTTAAAGAAAATCGATTAGTATTTAAAGAATAGATGCGTATCTTTTAAATATTTATTTTTTTCTTTTAGATAGTATAGATGTATGATAATAGTATTAAACTTTCAAAGGTAAAAGTAACACTCAAGTAAGAATAGAACTCACTATCTACTAATCTACCCATACATGAGAGATGATATATCCTCCTAATTCATGCTCATACTTATTCTTCTACTTACAAGATTAACACAAGTGTCAAAATCAATGAATGAGGTGAAGAAAGAGAATTAGTGAACTCCACATGTCATCTTATGATGAGTAGGATGAAAAAGTAAAAGGATATATCATTTTTCACCCATACATTTCCTAGCCCCTTACCCATTCCATCTAAAATTTTGTAGTGAAAGGTGCCTCACTCATTTATTTATTATTTAACATCAGAAAAAAAACAAAACAAATATTGTTTATTATTTCTGATAAATGTTAGTATTATAATTAATAAACTATTTATAAGACTGTATGGCGTGTGTAGTGGGTGGGATGGTTTCTATACTATTATCGTGTGGTGGGTTTGATTTAGGGGTGAAGGCCACACTAAAAGAAATGTGTGGTGAAAGTTAAATGTGGGTCATATGTTAAATTGTTAAGTCCAGTCTTTTCTCTTCTTTTTCTTTTTTATTTAGTTGATTTTAATTGGTTAATAAATATTAGACGTGTCACATAATTTAGTGTGGTGAGGAGTGATCACTACGTTACTAACTGGCGAGTTAAGTGTTGAGAGAAAAAAGCTGACGTAGCGATGTGGTGAAATAGAGAGTTATTAGAGTACAAGGAGTGGTCATATAGAACTACACCCACCACACTACCACGTCAACTTATTTCTCCTACCACTTAATCAACCACTTAGAGTGGAGGGAGTGGTTACTCCCCACCACACTCACCACACCGCCACGTCAATTTTATTCTTTCACCACTCAGCCTACCATTCAGTCATGTAATGATCACTCTCCACCACACTAAAATTTGAGACCCACATAATACCTACTAATTAATTTAAATAAAAATGTGAGAGAGAAAATAATTGTGGGACCCATAAAAAATTACACTACGTAGCTTTATTTGTGTGGAGACTGCCACGCAGAAGTTAAGTCCACGGTGCCATGAAGTGGCATTTAATTCCTCTGTGTCTCACCACGTGGGGGAATACACCCCCACTCCGTCTGCTCTTAGTCTCTTAATGGTCACTTCTCACAACATCAAATTATGGGACCCACATATACCCAATTAATCAATCAAAATTTAATTAAAAAAAAGTTAAAAAAATAAGTGTCCACTCCAGTACTCCACACCCATTCACATATAGTGAATATCACACATCCCCTCCCACCACACCTTAAGGGAGTGATACCATCACATGTAGTGATACCCACCCCCCAAGTGGTCATCTCATCACAACCATTCATCACTCTTCACTCCTTATACTCTTAGTAAGATGTTTGAATCAGGTCATATTGGTAAAATGCGTACAAGTAAACTAAAGTATTAAATAAGCTTTAAGTATGAAAATTTTATTATTTTTTAATTGTTATATAAAATAATTTATTTCTTAAAAGCAAACTCATACAAATCCATAAAACATGTTATTTTTTAATAAGAGTATCTATCTATTCCCAATCCATCTTATTTATCCAATTAGCGTTACATACCCTCTCTCATCTCACTTTACCGGTTTATCCAACTAACTAAGAAAGTACTCATCCCGCTATCTTTTTCCCTAACAATCTCACCCCTTACTTTGATGTGGCTACCGTGAAGATTGAAGTTGTCAACGGTACCACAAAGAGTGCGGAGTTATGTTGTCATCGGTATTGACCTTCCACCTCAACCCCCTTTTAGAATGAGAAGAGTACTCATAACCTTAAAAAATAAAATAAGTTACAATATTCCTATTTGAGCAAATGCACATATTATTTAAAAGAAGGTAATGTAAGGTTTAAAGCTTTTATTAGATGGATTTACTATTTCAAAACCTTAATTTAATGGTAACTTAACTCATTATCAAGTCAATTTAAAATAATTAAAGAATCGTTGAAATCATGTTATCACTCACTAAATCCTTATATGTTTTATTGTCTTTTATTACCTTTTTAACCGGGAGTTAATCCTAATACAACAGTTTTTAACTATGCATAACAAGTTATAAGCGGTTAATGTGCATAAATTTGTGTATAACCAAGTTTATTACGTATAGATCATCTACCTTTTTAAATGCATTATAATATTACATTACCTTTCCCCTGTATATATTCAAGCATGTGATGTGATATTGTTTGTTGTATTTCACACTGTCATTCATATCGTATGATGCATGAAAACTCACCCTTTTTTCTGTTTTCAAATCCACTTGAATACGTAACCTGTAGCTTTCTCTTCTTTGGGTTTCTTTTTAGTCAATCAATAGGCAGCTTTGCATTAACATCACATCATAATATCATATTATTGATTATTGATTCATATCCCTAATTTCCTTTCAATCATAGAGGAAAGCCTTGATTTTGATTTTGATTTGGTTATGATTTTTTGACCTGTG
Source organism: Drosophyllum lusitanicum (assembly GCA_032274825.1). NCBI lineage: Eukaryota > Viridiplantae > Streptophyta > Magnoliopsida > Caryophyllales > Drosophyllaceae > Drosophyllum > Drosophyllum lusitanicum. The sequence continues at coordinate 8,477 of JAUEJL010093773.1, forward strand.
GAAGCATTCCATATGAATGGCTTTAATTCTGAGCAATCCCAGTAGTGTTCCATTATCACCTCCTTTTACAACCCTAAACGATAACTGCAGGCCTCGTTCATGTGCTGTTGTTAGGAGGAGTGTAGATGGTGAGCATTCTGCATCAGAACTATCACGAGAATCAGTTGGGAGGATCAGTGGTGCTTCGTCTGTTACCAAAAAGGATGCCAATGTAGCTTCTTATGACAATGGAGGAAAAAGGAGCGGGCAATATGTTCCTGAAGAACTGGAGCCTCTGTGGGATGATGGATATGGTACTCAAACAATTAAGGATTACACTGCAATAGCCATGGATTTGATTAAAAGCGACGGAGGCCCTCCTAGGTGGTTTTGTCCTGTTGCATGTGGCAAACCTTTAGAAGATTCACCACTTCTTTTGTATTTACCTGGTAATTGGTGTTTGCTTGCTTCGTATTTGTTAAATACATACAATAGTTAATTTATTTGTACTCTCGTCTGGTCATATTGTACAATCTAGGGTCGTCACTGTAACATCAAATATATCTGTAACTATATAAATACAGTGACGAGTACAATGCATAAACCTAAGTCCTAACGAGTATCTTCACAAACTCAACATGGTATCCAGCCTACCCGATGTGCCTAATAAACTTTCTATGCTTAAAATCTTGTCTTTAGTGACCTTAAAAGATTGTTTCCTGTGTCCTTATTGGTTGTGGTATTTTGTTTAGGAATTGATGGTATTGGAGCAGGCCTTGTGGTACATGAGAAAGCTCTAGGAAAGTGAGTTGTACTTCGATCTTTTTGATCTAAAATGATGACTAAATCACAAGTCACTGTAATGTATCATTTATAAGACCGTAAATCTACTTTCTCAGCAATCATCTGAGTAAATCATGTATTCGCAGATTTTAGAAAATATTAAAGCTACAATGTAAGGAAATTTGGTGATTAGCTAGGTTTAAGCTCATTGAATGGCGAAGAATGACGAGTAGAAGAAATTTTTGTTATGAAGATAATGTTGCTGGAAAATTAATTATTTGTTTAAATGCAGCAATTTTAATAATGTTCTTTTTGAATTTCAATGACAGAGTTTTTCATATTCAATGCCTGCACATTCCTGTGTGGGATCGAACACCATTGGAAGGTCATCATCTTCTCTTGTATTTATGCTGGAGTATTAATTATATTGCTTAAAATTTCATAGGCCTAGTTCACCTGCTCTCTCTATAATGACTAGTTACAGTATATTACAATCCGTCCCACTGATAGATGAATGTGAAAGAGTCCAAGTTGGCCAGGAGAATTGATACAAATCAATCGGAAAACCTGATAATAACTTCTACCATGGTTTCAAGTTGAACATCTTATAATTAAGTAGTCTATCAATAATTTGAACACCTTATATGTAGGCTATCTATAACTTCTACCAGGGTCTCAAGTGGATTAGTTGAGATCCAATCCAATGGTATTGGGTGGGGGCATTATACTACTCCCTCTCTGCAACCCGGAATTTGATGTGCCTTTTTGGAGAATTAAATGCATTCAATTGTTTTACACATTATATCAACTTGATTTTCATGAAGGTTTGATTCAAATTGTGGAAGATACTCTGAAGACCGAGCACAATTTGTCCCCAAACAAGCCAATTTATTTGCTTGGAGAGTCTTTTGGGGGAGCCTTGGCGCTTTCAGTTGCTGCTCGAAATCCTAAGATTGACTTAACACTCATCCTAGCAAACCCAGGTCGTTTTTTTATGTTGCTAACTTCTTTCTTTCTTGTGAAAAATATTAGTTTCGTGCATTTATTTCTATTCAATTCGACTATGTTCAAGAACCGTATGTACTATAGTATGTCAAATAATAACTGATATCCTATCCATTTCAGCTACTTCCTTTGAGAGGTCAACCGTGCACCCTCTAATACCCCTAGTGAAGGCTCTGCCCAAGGAAAATTATGGGATATTTCCTTATGTGGTGGTCCCCCTTGCTGGTAAGTTACTCTAGGAATTAACTTGTGACTGTTTGAAAATGAATGTGTTCAAATTCTTATCGAATGGTTGATGCCTGTGGATTGTGATTCCTTTAACAAATATATTTGAATGGTAATCTTTCACTTCTGATAAACAATGTGTTTTGCTTGGAGTTGGTAATTTTTCAACATTTTACTTTCAGGTGATTTTGTAAAGGTAGCAGAGGTTAAACTTGTTGGAAAAAGTCTTTTGCAATATCTTTTGCGGTTTCCAAACATTCTTAGTGAACACCTAGAGTTTCTTTCTGTAAGAACCATCTTCAGATCTTGCATCTTTAACTATGTTATTATTTCTAATCAATATTCGTGATACTCATCGAATAATTGATTTAGGAAAGTGATTTTAATATATGATCTAGAAATCATCCAAAGCAATTGAATTTGATACCCTTTTCTTATACTCCCTAGCATTATTCAATATCAATACTAACGTATTATTGTTACTTTCTTATCTTATATAATTTTAACATATATATTTTTCTGATAGATGGTGGCCAGAATATTACCCAAAGAAACTCATACATGGAGGTTAAAGCTAGTTGAGTCAGCTGCTGCTTATGCTAATTCTCGTCTCCATGCTATTACAGCTCAAGTGATCGTGCTTGCTAGGTCTCTTTCATCTTTTCATAACGCCCATCATCATACTTTAATTCTTGTTACAACATATTCAATCACATGGCCCTTCTTTTAATTGAAGTCGTATGTCCTTATGGAATCTTAAATCTCTAAGATATTTGCATTTTTCAGTGGCAAGGATAAGCTATTGCCAAGTAAAAATGAAGCCGAAAGGCTTTCAAATTTATTAAAGCATTGCACTGTACGTGTGTTTGAGGAAAATGGTCACACAATCCTAATGGTACTGAATGTAAAAATTTTATACAATTACTAAAGAAGTTATGTTAGAAAAATAAATAAAAAAGGTACAAAAAAGCAATGATGTGAATCCATTTGGTTAGTGCAGGAGAGTGGTGTTAACGTCTTGTCTGCTATCAAAATGACTCAGATGTATCGCTGTTCTTTGAAGCGTGATATCTTAAATGACTTTTTGCCTCTTAGCATGACAGAGTTGAAAGGTTTGCCGATAGAGAGTTGGTAATTTAATAATATTTGCCTGTCTTAATAACATAGAGTGGCATATTGTAGGTGGCAAATTAAAATAAAAGTTAATTATCAAGAAATGATGACAATATATATATATATATATATATATATATATATATGTATGTATGTATGTATATATGCAGGTGGTTCCGCCTCTTTATGGATGCAGTATTCTTTTCAACAATGGAGGATGGAAATATTGTGAGAGGTCTTGGAGGAATTCCAGATGAAGGCCCTGTATTAGTTGTTGGTAACCATATGCTATTGGCAATTGATGTATTTCCCGTTATCTTGGAGTTTTTGAGGGCAAAGAAAGTGGTGCTTCATGGTTTAGCACACCCAGAGTTTTTTAATTTCAATGATGAAGATAAACTTTTTATGATGCACTATGCTGATACACTAAAGCTAATTGGCGCGATTCCGGTTTCTGGAAGAAACTTCTTCAGATTGTTAGGGAATAAGTCATACATATTACTTTATCCTGGTGGTGTACGCGAGGCTCTCCATCGTAAGGTGCGATTACATCACTTTTGTTCATATTTCACTCGAAAACATGGGCTCTTGTAGATGTGGTCTGATCAAATCAAATGTAAATCACTTTCTTTTTTGGTCAAAAGGGTGAAGCTTGCAAGTTGTTTTGGCCTGATCAACAAGAATTTGTAAGAATGGCAGTGAAGCTGGGAGCCACTGTTATACCATATGCAGGTGTTGGGGAAGATGACATATTTGAAGTAACAAGTTCATTCTCTTTATAAATTTATTTGATATGAACCCTGTCTTCAAAATAAAACCATATTAAGTTATTGTTGGCAGCTAATCGCTGATTATAATGATATGAAGAGAATCCCTTTCATCAATCGGATGTGGGATGACTTTAACCAAGGGAGAACAAAATTGAGGTGAATTTACTTAAGTGGATCATGCTCTATGCTGTTTAGATTTTCTATGGATTAAGTCGTTTACTTTAACAGATGTGGCAAATTTTGACCCATTTGGTTGTGTATCATAGATTCATATATAAATTATTTATAAGAAAAAAATTAAAAGTCAATACACCATTACCAAAAGTCAAAAAACAATGTTATTTGTCTATTTTATCTTTTGATCTTGGGGGATCAATGATCATATTGGTGCCTATGGTTGTATGAATTATGATGATTGATTACTGATATGCTTATTTTCTCTCATTTATTTGACATATTGTCAGAGAGGAGATGGGTGGAGAGATTGCGAACCAACAACTTCATTTACCTGGTGTTTTGCCCAAGATACCAGGTCGGCTCTACTTTATGTTTGGAAAGCCTATACAAACGAAAGGAAAGGAAAAGATGTTAGATGACAAAGATTATCCGCGAGAGTTATACTTGCAGATAAAATGTGAGGTCGAAAAAAATATGGCTTATTTGTTAAAGAAACGAGAGGATGATCCTTATAGAGGTATTGTTGAGAGAATCACGTGGCAAATGAATTATGGGACTTTAGATCAAATCCCATCATTCAAGCCATAAATGTTAAGTCATGCATATGCATCACCTTTTGTTTACTGGTATAAGTTTCTCAAATGTATTTTACACTACCAAAGCTATCATTTTTTCATGCATTTAAAAAGTTGAATGTGCTTCGTCACATTCTTTAGTATCACCTTTAGCCATAGATAAAATCTCCCGTTGTTCCTTGATAGCTCACTTATAGAGCGGTTGGCTGTTAACTGATTGGTTAAGAAACTGACATACAATTATTTTATTGAGGAGATTTACAAGCTAGAAACTCGATATACCTATCAAGGTACATAATTATTTGTATAAGAGTACTACATATACATATTTGTTAATCATACAAAAATGTCTTAGAAAATTTGAAAGCTAATATAATTTACAAATTAGAAAAAACTAGTGAATGATGTAACTTATAAGGCAAATGTTGGTTATGCACGATGAAATGATTGAAATCTTTGTGAAAGACCAACTAAACACAAGGATTACATTTTACCGGAACATACTGTATTTAATGTTGTGTGAAAGTGGAATTATAAAATAAAAACTGACATGATATTATATCATGTGGTTTTGTTTTATTTTATATTAAGTTCAATCTGAATTAAATGGCCGAATGAAAAATATTGGAAAAACACTCACGTAACCTTTCATATAAAGATAATTTTCTTTAATTAAGCAAATACTGAAAAACCTTTTATAAACTAATGGATTAAGTTATTTTCTAATTAAGAAAATTAAGGGGTCGTTTGTTTTTCTAGAAATTGTCTTAATACATCTTAATCTGAATCAATAAGAGGTATTAAGATGTAAGGGCTGTTTGTTTTTTCTTTTCATTAAGA
>JAUEJL010093784.1:0-13943 GCA_032274825.1 Drosophyllum lusitanicum
TATGCTTATGTGTTTGGTGTAATTCGTTGTGTCTATAGATGAATTACTAATTGGAACGTGTATACTTCGTATCCTCTACGATTAATAAGTCAATATAGTCGTATCACATGATTATTTATTTTAATACATTTGACTAGAGTGTAACTAATCCGAATGAGTACCTTCTTGCTTTGAATTCCTTCCTATTGCATTGCTCCTGTTTTGTCTTTGCTTCTCTGCTTTTAGTTGTTTAGTTGTAGTCTTTAGTTTGTATCACTTCTTGCTCTGTTGTCGACTAGATAATAGTGAAGGTTGATTATTAGGAGCCTCCGTTCCCTGAGTTAGATACTCGGTCTTACCAAAAGAGCTATACTATATACGGATAGGTGATACTTGCCTATAACGCGTAGTCTACTTTTAAGGTGAAACCACTTTTAAAACACCGCGTGTACTCTAAAATATTTACACTAAAATATGCACCGGGACGCGTGTGTTAGCATCGGTGCATCACAAACAAAATAATTGTTTAAATAGCAAGGGATAGTGAAGCTCCCTGGATCACCTAACTTGGATGGCATCTTCGTTTGCAACATGGCCGAGCATTCTCACTTAGAACGGTGGATGAGACTTCCTAGAGTTTTGACTTGTTGGATACCAAGTCTTTGATGAATTTGCCATAATTAGGCATACCTGCAAGAACGGCAACCAAAGGCACATTAATCCTGACTTGTTTAATCCTATCACAAAACTTATTATATTGTGCCTTTAGCTTCTCCTTCTGAAGCCTCTAAGGGAACGGGAATTTAGGTCGATAGGGTGGTAGTGGAGTCTAATCTGGCATCTTCTTAGCTTTCGCCTGCGCCTCCTTCTCCATCTCGAGCTCTCCAGGCTCCTTCTCGTTAACCTGCACATTAACAGAATCGTTCGAATTGTTTTTAGGTACATGATAACTTACCTCTTTACCACTTCGGGTTGTAATTTCTTTAACATGCTCGTTTCATGGATTTGCTTGAGTATTTGGTGGAGTCCTCCGACTGGTCTCTCCAAAAGAGCTTGAGCTATCCTGCCTATATCCCTCTCCAAATTCTGAATTGTGGCTTGTTGACTCCGTTGATTTTGTTGCAACACATCTTGATTTTGCTTGAGATCTGCAGTTGCCTTTAGTTGAGTAGCCATAAATTGCTTCATGATATCCTCTAAGGACTCTGACTTGGGTGGCTCTTGCTTCACCCCTTGATCATTCGGGTTAGGCCTTAGAGGTCCCGCTTGGTTGTGCTGGTAGAAACCCGGTGGTGGTCGATTGAAATTTCGGTTGTTGCCCTGATCGTTCCAGTTGGAAACACCACCCTGTAGTTGACTTCTTCGGGAGTTATCATGGGTCGGTTCTCGCGGTATTTAGTCAGGTACGGTCCATTGAAGGTTTCACAGCCTACCTGCATAGCATGAAAAGAAGAGGTTAGTGCCTCTATTCTACGTTCAAGGGTTTTCTGATGAGCCTTCAATGCAGTTACTTCTTCATTGGGTTCACTCTCGAGCGCATTGACCACGACCCACTTGCCTTCACTCCTACGATCAGGTGTCCACTCCAAGTTGTGATGGACATATCCTCTAAAAGTTGATATCCCTAGGTGGGAGTCTTGTACAAGAACACGCCTCCACTCGATGAGTCAAAGACGGCGCAGAAGGTCGGATCTATTCCGCTGTAGAAGATTTGGACTTGGCTGCTTTTGGTGAGGCCATGATTTGGACAAATCCTCATTAAACTTTTGAATCTTTCCCATGATTCGGTGAGGGTTTCATCAAGTCCTTGCTGGAATCCCATGATGTCATTCTTTAGCTTATCGGCTTTTGCAGAAGGGAAGTATCATGTGACAAACTTGTTCCTCAGCTGCTCCCAGGTGGTAATGGTGTTTAGCTTTAAGGATTTCAACCATGCCTTTGCATCTCCGGTGAGAGTAAAGTGAAAAATGCGAAGTCGGATTGCATCATTAGATGCACCTTGGTTTCGGAAAAGCTCACAAATGTCCAGAAAGTTCTCAACATGTTGATTTGGGTCATGGACTAGCTTTCCATCAAACTGGAGATCCCTTATCATGCTAAGGAACTAGCCCTTAATCTCAAAGTTCTCTCTAGTGTTCTCGGGTTTTTGAATGGTTGGAGCAGGTGGTGGTGGGGCTTGTTGCCTAGAGGTCCACATGGGTTGATCGCCAGCCATAGGTTGAGTTGGTTCGGGCGAAAGTGGGCGATATAGTGAAGGGGTAGGTAAAGAAGGGAATGGTATGGTTTTCTGTGTTTGCCTACGGGCATGGAACACTTTCTCCAGCTCAGAAAAAGGGGAAACTAATCCTAAGTTCGAAGTTCGTGTCACCGGTCTGAAAAAGAAACACCGAAAAGGACCGGAGTGAATAGCAACTGCTTAAGAAAGTCACTTAAAACTAAATTGCATATTAAAGCAATTAACTTTGTGGGACACAAGGCCCTAGAAAGGTAATTAATGGTCCACCTATTGCTTGGCTTGTTACCGCTCTCCGGCAACGGCGCCAAAAACTTGATGTGTGAAAACTAAGGTATAAAATTTAAGTCCAAAATCACCTTTTCTAGCACACACATTATAGACAAGTATACCTAATCGTGCAGTAGCATAGGAGAGGCCAGTAATGGGTATCGTATCCACGGAGAGCAGTGCAACACTAGAACGAATGATAGACTATTAGTTAACCTAAAGTTGGAAGCTTTTTTCAGTCTTAAGAATGGAATTTAACTAGAAAACTAATTAAAATAAATAACGAAAACTAGTGCCGATACTTATAAACACGTACTCACCCTATTCTCTCCCCCTAGTTCGATATACCTCAATATCAGTTTAATTGATTACCTGGATTGACTTTACTATACTCAATTTCCGATTTCATATAGTTATTGTGTACAAGATTTGACAAACAACTTCCAATTGATTATCTCATCTAAAACCAACCTAGTTCATAATCTGTTAACCAAGTTAAATCATTTTTAGTAAAACCCAATCATGTCCCTGATGGTAAAGTTCAGATCTTTAAGTTTATGTTATGGTTACTAGATTCTAATTACTTTTCCGAGTAAACCCTTAAACAATTCAAAGACAAACCATTTAAAGAGGATCATACATCATATAAACATCATATTTACATTCCATATGAACCATGAATCCAGAAACAAAGATTAAAACCATAAAAATCAAAACTTTGATTAAGAAACATGAAACTAGTATCAATCCAAACATTAATCAATGAAATCAAGCCATATCATACTAGGGTTGGATCATAGGGTGAATACATAGAAGATTTAGCCCATAAACAGGCTTTGAACAATCAAAAACTCAGAGAAATCCATGAATAATCTAATAACAATGAAGATCTAGACAAACCGGATGGCACTCGATGTTATTTGATGATTGATCTCCAATCCCCAAAGCGTCCAAGGGTGGCTCCAGGGATGTGTTCAAGGCGGCCACAATGCAAAAGATACATTTTAAACCCTAAAAGATGAATGTATAAGCATAGCTTACTGACGAGCTCGCGGCGCGAGGCACCACATTCGCATTTTTCCATAACTTTTTCTCCGGCGCGAACAGACTTGACTTCCGGCGTGAAGGAATCTCACAGCACGATACTCATATCTCGCGGCGCGAGCTACTGATTTTCGACCAGTTCCTCATTTTTCTTTAGTTTTTAGCCCGGTTCCGTTGTCTCTTCAATTTTTCCAACACGTTTAATCTGAAAACAACCCAAAACCATAATTAGGTGTAGAATTGCTCATTTGTGCATAATAAACGTGTAAAGCTCACAATATTGACGGATAAAACATATATAAATCCGGAAATATCAACACTTATGTCTATTATACAAATTAATTCACCAAATCCACAATTTGCAGATAATATATATGTTTGACATGTAACCTATGAAAATATTATATATAAAGTTTTAACTAAAAGCAATTACATCTCAAGTGCATTTTCCATACCTATCTAGAAACTATCCCAGACATTGAAACATCATTAACTGAAATTTGGGATGATCTTGATACTGATCCGGGTCTTTCTAATCCAGTGCTCCCTACTGTAGACGAAGTGTACCCTTGAAAGAGTGGTGTTTCATGATCAGTGCCACTACGTATGAAAAAAGCAGGCTCTGATTGTACTGAAGGGATGATGGCGGAGCCATTAAGCATTAGAACAACTGAAGCCATAGTTGGCCTATCAACAGCATTATCTTGAACACATAATAATCCAATATGGACACTTCTATTGATATCTTCTAATGAGCCTAATCCTGTTTTCAATATGGGATCTATTATATTTGTCGTTGTCCCATTTCGCCAACTTTTCCATGCCTAAAAGATATTTAAAATTTGGTTTAATAATATACATACACCACAAAATAATATATTTTTCTCTGTGTGTACGTGTGTTCTTTTAGAAGGTGGGTGGATACTTACAAAGCTAGTGAGGTTTTCTATAGTCTCTCCTTCTCGAAAACATGCGTTTTTTCGACCGCTTATCATCTCCAATACCAACACTCCAAAACTAAACACATCTGATTTTACCGAGAACCGACCATATATGACGTATTCAGGAGCCATGTAACCACTATACAGGGAAATGAAAGAAACCAAAATGTAAGTACTTGAACTATATAAGGGGATAAAACAAGCTTAATAAAGTTCCCCAAATGATTATATCTGATACTTACAAGGTTCCAACTATTCGATTTGTATCACCTTGAGTTTCTTCGGGTTTAAACAATCTCGCCATCCCAAAATCTGCAATTTTGGGGTTCATTTGACCATCTAACAAAACATTACTAGCTTTCAGATCACGATGAACTATCGTTAAACGAGAATCTTCATGAAGATAAAGAAGTCCCTTTGCAACACCTTTAATGATCTTGTATCGCTTTTCCCAATCAAGAAGTGTACGCTTAGTTGGATCTACAAATACCATCAAGATGTAAGTGTTGGTAACAATAATCATAACAAATGCATCATTTACAATCCCAAAAGTAGCATTAAATTGGTCAATCATTAATACATTATTAAGTTCTCTACAGAATAATCCACTTCTATGACCGCTAGTGTTACTAAATGCAGTCGGTTTTCTAAAGCTAATTGTGACATTGTTAAAGATCTTAGTTAAGAACTTATCAAATGTAAAGCAATTAAATCTTGAATCTAGTCTCTAATTTACGAGAGCCGTTGCTAAATGTGATATTACCCTCCCTCCCTCCCCTACCCCCTTCCCATCCCCCCAAGTCCTAACCCTACCAAAAAAAAAAGTATGATAATAAAAACAATAATGTGTAGTTATTTGTATCTTTTATAGGAACATGCAATATTTCGGTCTATGCAGATGGCCGCCTTTAAAAACCTACCGAATATAAATTGATCAAGACTTGCATTTGGCAAGAACTCGTAAATGAGAAGTCGTTCGGTTCCTTCTATACTAAAACCAAGAAGCTTAACCAAATTACGGTGTTGAAGCTTCGCAACCAGCAAAACCTCATTCTTGAATTCTATATCACCTTGTCCAGAATCCCTTGCAAGTCTCTTTACTGCTATCTCCTGTCCATCTGCAAACTTACCCTAAATATCATATGGATACTAAATATCTGTTAGAAATAATGATATAATCGAACTTGTGACTAGGTGTTTTAAAACATTATTAGTATTATTATTATAATTATTATTAAACTAATGGTATGTAATTAATATGTGACATATTAGTGTGTGTATAGTGTGTATTTACACACACATAGGGTCGGTAATTTGGAGGGAAACATAACCAAATTTGGCGGTTAATGGTGACCCTCAACTATATATAAGTATCGACTATGGCAATAATATATAATGTCAGATCATCTTCCAGAAATCCAAAGTCTGTTCTTGTTGTTCCTTACGTATACACAAACAACACACACAATTTCGATTTCATAGTCAGTGAGTGAAACTATGTCGGAATGAAGAGAGGGGAGATACAATTGATATCATAGTCAGTAAGTGTGATGGCGATGGTTTGGCAATCAAGTCGTCGACAAAATTGAACATGGAAGCAATGAAGTCGACACGATTGAAATCGAAATTGAGGGTAGAAAAGTGTCGAGGGCTTCAAAATTGAATACAAAGTCTGTCGTGGATCAAGTGGATTTTCGTAAGGGAAAGAAAGGCATTCGTAGGTAGAGCCATCAAGGGAAATTCGCAAATTGCAAAATATTCAAAACAAGAAATCCGCCCTATACATTAAAAGAAGTATTGAACTTGCTAATCTTCTGTGGGATTGGAATCTTGGCAGTGAGATTGGAAAAAAAATCAAAAAAGTAAATTTTATCGATGCACATGGAAAGACAATTTTGCGTGGGATTATACCTTGAATGAAATCGATGTGAAGGGCTATCAAACAAGCACCAGGAGGATTTTTAATCATGAAATTGGTCCTATGCAACAAAATCAAACTTATGTTGAAAATATTATCGTTAAGAGCAAACGGAGTGGCTCATGGGGTCGGGGTGTGGTGGAAGCTCCGCGCCGTGGTCAGGTATCCACCCACACCATCGCGCCGTGGTGGTGGTTTTGGGGGGTGGCGACCGCGTGGAGTGGTGGGCTGTAGGTGTAGTCTTCCGATGCAAATTTCGTTTGTATATTTTTGGGTTTATCGGTTGAGTCTTCCGCGTGGAGTGGTCGCCTCTTTGGTGCGACGGTGGTGCCGGCGATGGTCGCCTCTTTGGTGCGACGGTGGTGCCGGCGATGGTCGCGGAGTAAAGCGCAGCGGTGGTTTTTGGAGTAAAGGGCGGCGATGGTTTTTGGAGTAAAGGACGGCGATGGCTTTTGGAGCCGGCGATGGTTTTTGATTCCGGCGATGGTTTTTGTTCCGGCGATGGCTTTTGGAGCCGGCAATGGTTTTTGATTCCGGCGATGGTTTTTGATTCCGGTGATGGCTTTTGGAGCCGGCGATGGTTTTTGATTCCGGGGATGGCTTTTGTGCCGGCGATGGTTTTTTGGTGCCGGCAATGGTTTATGGAGTAAAGGGGTACGACGGTTTTTATTTTGATTGTTTATAGGTGGGTCTCATAATTAGTGTGGTGGAGGGTGACCACTACGGGTGTGTGTGGTGAGTTAAGTGGTTGAAGTTAAAAGCTGATGTGGCACGTGTGGTGAGTGTGGTGGGAGGTAACTACTCCCACCACTCTAATGGTGACTATCTTGTGGATGGAACCGAGAAGGGCGATTGGAACACGATTTGGTATCTGAACTCAAAGGTTTTAAGGCACATGACCCCGAACAATGATTTATTTGTTAAACTCAAGAATGGTTTCAACATCATTGATGAAGATCAGACATATGGTTCAATTCATGTACATGGCATTGGAGAGATTGAGATAGCAATGAATGAAAGATCATACGTAATTCCCTACGTTTCGTATACACCGGAGATTAATAGCAATGTATTAAGCATGAAACAATTGATATTGCAAGGTTTCGAGATTGAAACTGGTGAATCAAATTGCAAGATAACACATATGTGTGAAGATGATGGAGACATTGCAATGACATGAGAAACAGTGAGATTATGTGTGAAGTTAGGGGAACGGAGGTACCCATAATCATTGAAACGATTGATGATTTTACCACTTTTATGGTATTGACAAATGCAAACCAAGAGTGTTATAAGAACAAGGAGTTGTTCGTGAAGAAATTCGATAAGATGATTGTTTGGTTTTTACAAAACCAAGGGTGGAAATGAAGTGCTTATTCCACCAACTTTGGATGGCTTGGAGATTTGTTTATTTGAACTTTAAAAATTGGTCATTGCATATGGAGGATACAACTGTGTGACAAAGGAAAGGAAATGGGAAGAGACTGCTTTGAGTTTGGATATTCGAATAGTTACGATCTATCTTTCAAGAGATTAGTTGAGCAATATCTATTGCAACCACAAGAGTTATTTGAATTTTCTATGAAATGGTTTGTTTATATGTCAATTGAAGAAGGCAAAGATATTGGTGTGACTACCAACGAGATAGGAGGTCAAATGGGTAACAAAACGGGAGGTCGAACGGAGGTGTAGTTAGCCAAAGGAGTAATTTTCTTGGGGATACCAAAGCCGGGGATCATGAGGATTTCAGCACGAGAGGGATTATGACAAATGAGCAAACCAAAGCAGATACAACTCAAGTGGTTCTGAAGAGAACGCGAAAGAAGATCCAAGCGTCACCAAATATGTTTTTCATGGATTTGGAGGTACGGGTGATAGCTCTAGGGACGATGATGACTTTGTCATCATTCTGTGAAGACTCGAAGCAAGATGTGGAAGATTTTCTATTATATCATTAGGGGTGAATTTTAGAAATAATGATATAATCAAACTTGTGATTAGGTGTTATAAAACATTATTAGTATTATTATTGTTAAACTTATGGTATGTAATTAATATGTGACATATTAGTGTGTGTATAATGTGTATTTACACACACATAGGATTCGGTAATTTGGAGGGAAACATAACCGAATTTGGCAGTTAATGGTGACCCTCAACTATATATATGTATCGACCATGGCAATAATAATATCAGATGATCTTCGAGAAGTCCAAAGTGTGTTCTTGTTGTTTCTTATGTATACACAAACAACACACACACAATTTTGATATCATAGTCGGTGAGTGAAACTGTCGGAATCAAGAGAGGGAAGAGACAATCGGTAACTTGTTCAAGATTTCCCACAACAATATCAAGGTCAAGTAACATCATGTTTCTTTTTTCTTTTTTTTTGGCACATAATAGTCGATACTTGTTTTGTTTACCTTGTAAACTGCTCCAAATCCACCTCGACCCAACTTATTGTCTTCGAAAAAATCATTTGTTGCTGTTCTCACTGCACTGAAGTTGTATTGCAACGACTCAACAGACTGGATATCCAAAATTTCAGCTAGCAAAGAAAGAGAGTTAGAAGTTGTTTTAGCAACCAAGTGCTGTACATTCCAACCTAGAATCAAGGCTCACCCAAGTGGTCTATTATGTGGAATTATATGCATGGCAATATTGTGTTACTAAACAGAATTAAGCAAGGGATCTTTGCGCTCTTGTTGCAATATAGATTTCGAACTTTGAACTTACTTTCTGTATTTCTAGCTCGTGGTGTTTGCTGTTTCTTTTTCTTCAATCTGGTCAAGATACGTATGGCAATGATCGATATGATGACGACACTAACAATTATTATTACAATAACAATTATTCCTATCACAATTGTTGCCCTGCTTGTCTTGGCTGAAAAACAAAAGAATGTGTTAGTAAAGAAATGTGCACAGAGGGATTTTATGTAATAAATTTAAGAAATAAAAATTTTACTGACATTGAATTCAATTTAAGGACATAAATTAAATGAGAGATAATTAAAAGAATTCATGATTATACATTTAAATGCCTCGTACACTTCCAACATACGACCAAGTGATTACTGGGAGTGCGACGTGCATTAAGGCGCTTTATACATTAGCAAGAAACAACGAGGGTTGCAGGTATTTTGATATTTTCTAGGTTTTATGAGAAGGGATTCCTCAGTCTTGTTTACTGACTGAGTGACTGATTTTCGAATTAAATGGATAAATCAAGAAATTTTCTCAGCTTAGAATGAGAGAGAAAGAAGGGGCTAGTAAACCACAAGAGACTTGGGATCCGGGAGAAGACAACAGAAAATGAACAAGGATCCAACTAATGAAATTAAGCCTGGGTGTGTTAGGACCGAGAAACCTTTACACATTGGAAGATGCGGATAACTTAAAATGATAAACATACACCAAGATTTATGTGGTTTGGCCGACAAATGATCAATGTCTACGGGCAAGAACCAAAGACTTCTTTATTATTGACTAAAAGTGTTTGATTTGGTACATATGACTCGACCTTAGTTTGTATTTGTAGTAGTTGGGGTTGGTCATTACCCGTAAAAGTGTTTGATTTAGTACATATGACTCGACCTTAGTTTGTATTTATAGTAGTTGGGTTTGGTCATTGCCTGTCGTGTGTTGACGTGCCTCTTGGCAGTTATCTGCTTGACCTGCTGTGCTTTGACCGATAGCATTAAATGTGTTTTGACATAATACTACAGTAACCAGGTTTTGTCTTTTTGTGCTTATTGCTTTGTCAAGCCATTTTATTAATTTATTAGTATTATTATGAGAATTGGGTTTATGGTTTGTATTATTTCGCTGGACCGAAGGTAGGTAATATCAGCTGCAAATAAAGATAGAGATAATTCTAAACGAATTAGAATTACACACGCATTGCTCATGCCGTGGAACTACTTTTCTCCACATTCACCAATAGAAAAAACCGGCGCCATAAAATGCGTAACAACCATCAATATTTCATTTAAGTACACCACGCCATGCAACTTGATACCCACGCCAAGCAACTTTGAAAATACTTGTATGCATCACGTCGTGTTCATGTCCTCCAAAACCAAAAACCCGAATAGGTATCTTCACGTCATGTTCTCCTTGGTGAGCTTGAGATCCCTTAATTAGATTCTAGTCACAAACGTATAGCTAATCAAGTCATACCTAACAATCTCCCTTTTGACTTGAATTCTCTTCAACCGTCAAAAAAATCACTAAAAACGGTATCCTTCGTATCAAACTCCCCGAAGGACTACCTCCTAATGAAGTCTAAACCCCCATCACGCAATTTAACTGGAGACCAACTCCATTCATGATGCCTTGACTTTGTCCGGCTAATTTACCGCTCCAAGGATGGTACAACCGACGTTCCCCTTACAAAAACTGCCTTGACTTCGTCCTGCAAATTTACCACTCCAAGGACGGTACAACTGACGTCCCCCTTACAAAAACTGCCTTCTAGTACACAGATATCACGTCGCAGCCCGCCCCACATTATCACTAGAGCATCCTTAGAAACCTTCGGTCATTCCTCTTTACCAGAATATTCATAACCATCTACCAATGAAAATCAAGTTCTTCTAAAGTTTCTAACCATTCCGTCATGCAACTTTATTTGCATCGTACCACTACCCTTGATACACCCAATCCCATCGTCCCATAACTTCACATTACCGTTCTATTCCTTAAAAGAAATAAACAAATCACGTGAAAATGTCATGTGATGAGATGCACCCGTATCCAAGATCCAGGTATCTGCAGGACTATCCGTACATATGGTCAACGCAACCAATGTATCCTCCCTGAACCAAACTAGCACTCCCCTTATACTTGAGGACGGTCTCTCTTGATGTGACCCTCCGCTTTACAGCGATAACACTTTATATTAACCTTGGACTTTCATTTGGAACGCGACTCACCCACTCTATCCTCTTTGTCATGTGTCTTTCCTCTGCCCACATACAAAGTAGAACCGGACTCGCCCTTATCACAACAAAAATTGTTGTTCTACCATACATCATGGTATCAATATAATTCTCATATGAGTTTGGCAGCAAACACACTAAAATTAGGGAAAGAATCTCATCATCAATTTTAACATATATCGCCTTGAATCAAGGATAATACGATTAAATTGTCTAAATGATACTTGAGTACCTTTTGACATCTTGAGGGTATACAATTTATGCTTGTGATAAAGCCTGTTAGTGAGGGTATTCTTCTAATACTTCTCACATAGATTCTCCAACAAACCAATAGTCGTTGTTCGATCCACTACCTCCCACGACACCTCATTAGTCAAACATAGCTAAATCGCAAAATATACTTTTGTCGGAACGTCTCATTTTACCTTTTACTTCATATCTGTTGGAAGTTTATCTTCTCCTTCTAAAGCCACCACACAACACTGCTGAACTAGAAGAGCATTCATCTTTATCTTCTACATCGTGAAATCGTTTGAGCAATTGAATATCTCCAAATCGAACTTGACGGACGACATCTTTAATCAACAATACGCGGGCCACTAGAGAGAGAATAGTGGCTTTGATACCACTTGTTAGGACCGAGAAACCTTTACGCATTACAAGATGCGGATAACTTAGAACGATAAACACACACCAAGGTTTACGTGATTTGGCCGACAAACAACCTGCAGAACCAACCAGAGACTTCTTTATTATTGACCAAAAGTGTTTATTGTGGTACATATAACTCAACCCTAACTAAGATATTTATAACTAAAACAAACTAGAAATTCTAATTAACTAATTTGGCCACCAATAAAGAGATAATCCTAAACAGATTAGAATTACACTCAAATTGCTCATCCGTAGAACTAATCTTCTCCACATACACCAATTGAAAAAACCGCCGTGGTAAAATACGTAACAACCATCAACATTGAAAATACTTGTATGCACTATCTCGTGTAGTGGTGTTCCATGCCTTGTACCGTTCGTGTCCTCCAAAACCAAAATCCCGAATACGTATGATTCACGTCATGTTCTTCTTGGTCATGTCAAGCTCCCCCTTAATTAGATTCTTATCGCAATCGTACTGTGAATCAAGTCATACATAACTTGGTGCAAGCAAAAACGAAGAGATCTCACATAAGAAGGTACATAGATATCTCCTGTGTTTTCATCAACTTCCTATGTGGCTAGATGCTTTGCAAGAATATTATGATTTTAATTTGTGGAGTCTAATTGTTGGAAGTACATGGTCACTGTTGCTGTCATTGTGGCGGAAATCTAGGGTGCTAGAATGTTAGATTCAAGTTGTGTTCACTAAATTCTAGTGAAGTTTATTAGTGCATATGATATTAGTGATAGTTTAGAGGATTTGATGAGTGGTGATATTTGGAGGATTCGATGACTTGTACTAAAAATAAAATGACGACTCCTCGATCATCACGTCTGACCCCTCGTGTTAACGCTTCCATCGCTGGTGTTGGTGTTGACACCATCTGTCGACATTTTTGTAAATTCTTATTTATTTCGCGTTTTATAACTATTTAATATTTTGATGATATTATATGCAAATTATGTCTAGCGTTGTCGAGATTTAATTTAAGAGAAGTTAAAAGTAATATAAAAAATACAGATAAGTTTTGTTTTTATGTCTTTATAATGCGAAAAAAATTATTAAAAAATGTGTTTATGCAGAAGGTTTAATTTTAAAATATTTATATATAATAAATATGATATACTTCAAATAGTATTTTTTTTAAGGTAAAAACAAAATCAAAAAAACCAAGAACAAAAGGAGACACAAAATCACCAAACCACTGCCATACAAGAGGCATACCAAAAGCTGTTTTATTTCTCTCTACATATCAAATATTTATTTTTGGAATGATTTAAAAACAATAGTTATTTTAAGATTAACAGTAAAATTTTATCTTTTCCTAAGCAAATACTATACACCTATATGTATATTGTATAAAGTACTAGACTAAACAAATGGCTTTAGATTGGTGTTTTATTTGTTTTTTATGGGAGGAGAGCCTAGGGTTCAAAACCCATCCCCATATGCAACTTTTTTTCATTTTTTTTCCTTCTTATAAGTTTCTTAAATATACACCCATTAAGTTTATAACAATTACAAAGCAGTCCCTATGCATTTAAGTTTAGAAAATTTTTTCATATGTATTCTTACAAACTTTCTTAATAACATATATATATATATGGAAAAGTTCAAACAAGAACTGTTTTTCGTACGAGAATTGCGAGAACCAATCTTAACCGTCCAATTCCCCCTCCTTCAATTGGATTGCTCACCCATGAATTCCTCACATGCACCTGCCACACTCAATCCCCTCACACTTTTCATCCATGAATTTCATTATTCAAAATGAACGGCTAAGATCGGTTCTCGTACGAAAAACAGTTCTCGTTTGAACCCTCCCCTATATATATATATATATAGTAAAAAGTTCATTTGAGAACCGTTTTTATTGAGAGAACTGCGAGAACCAATCTTAGCCGTCCAATTCCCCCTCCTTCAATTGGATTGCCCACCCATGAATTCCTTACAT
>JAUEJL010093795.1:0-13943 GCA_032274825.1 Drosophyllum lusitanicum
CGCCTCCTCAGCCCATCAGCTTTAAAAAAAACCATTAATCCTTTTAATGGTCATAACTATGTCATGTTTAAGATTTTTAACAAAAAAATTATACAATTAGGTTCAGTTTTTCTTGCTCTTTAATTCAAGACCATTCTTCCCATATTTATAAAAATTTTATTTTGAAAATGCAATTGCGAAAATACAAATTCCATATCTAAACATGCAACCGTGGATTGACTTATAAGATGTAGTTCATGGTGTCTCATGGACATTTTTCTAATCATAATTAATGTTGTATCATCTCTTATTTTATAATTTGTTTGCGAGGTTTTGCAAAGTTTTTCGATCTTCTTCTTCTTATTCTTAATTGTTTATATTGTGTGAATCATCATGGTTATGTTAACTATGTAAGCAGGGACGGACTCAGGATTTTTGTTGAGTTGTGACACCATATAATGGTGAAAATAAAATTACTTAAAATTGAGTGGGTTATTCGGGTTTTTTCTCGGGTTTTTAGTTAATCAAGTTTGATTAACGAGGTTTCAGTTGTTGCTCTGGTAATTTAGGACCAAAATTTAAAACAAAACACAATTTATATGAAGCTATGTTAATTAAATTGTTATTTTAAAGGTAAACTAAAGTATTTTAAAGGTATAAATTGAAGATTAAACTATATCTTATCATTTTTTTTAATTCATTTTCCTTTGATTTTGGTGGCATCAAAAATCAATAGCGACACCCTAAAATTTGACCGGTGGCACCTTTCATTGCATTTATAAAATTGACTAGTGTCCCGTGCCACCGTGATGGACACTTGGATCCGCCCCTGTATGTAAAGCTTATTTGATGCACATGCTCATGACTTCAAGATCCTATCCATCGTATATTAGATATGTATATGTATTCTTTACATCCTTTAGCCCGAGTTTTAGACCCCGTTTTATTTTTATTTTTTTAAAGACCGGGCCTAAATGTTTTTTACGCTTTCAGACTTTATTTTCTTTGCTAAAAATCTGGACCTAAATCTTTAAAAACACGCATTACGCATTAGCCTTTTTTAGCCCGGTTTTAAATGTTTTTTTAGAAAACTCGGTCTAAATAGATGAGCTCATGAAAGTGTTTTTTTGGTAGTGGAGTATTTTACATAATGACAATCTCCAATTTGTGATTGGTTGGATGAAGTAGAAAATTGCATTAATTTTTCCTTAATTAAGCGTAACATTCTATATTCCGATATTCGTATCGATTATACAATACAAACCTTAAAGGGTATTCTCACAAGGTATAGAGCCTTGAAAGTCAATTTCAGGTTTGCATGTATATACTGGAACAGAGAAACCGGAACTGAAACGGATTAAGATAGTGTGGTTCGTTCATCTTGGTTTTTATTTTTGGCCATTTCCAGTATCTGTTTTTTCGGGTTCGATTAGTTTTAGAACCATGCTCATCCCTATCAATAACAGTGAGCCGATTGTTGTTCCCTTATTATCTTGTTTTTATTATTTCTTTTTCTTCTTGTTGTTGCTGCTTTTGTTGTTATTATTAGTTATTAATTTTTTTTCAAGAGCTATAATACCACGCCACCTATATCTTCTACAGTATCCATATTGACTACCTCACTTGTGTAATCTGTCACAAATATGTAATATGGGACTATATTGGTTGGAGGGGGAATAAAACATGTCTTATA
Source organism: Drosophyllum lusitanicum (assembly GCA_032274825.1). Classification (NCBI taxonomy): domain Eukaryota; kingdom Viridiplantae; phylum Streptophyta; class Magnoliopsida; order Caryophyllales; family Drosophyllaceae; genus Drosophyllum; species Drosophyllum lusitanicum. The sequence goes on from JAUEJL010093795.1 coordinate 1,673, forward strand.
AAGGTGTGAATACCTCTCCTAGCATGAGGCCTTTTGGATGGAACAATATACCAGAAACAAAACCGTGAGCTAGTAAGGCAAAGCGGACAATATCTTGCTATGGGGTTTGAGTTGTAACAAAATATATGTACATTTTAGTTTTTAACTTACTGGTGATAAGTCCAAATATAAACTTTGGCGTCGCAGTTTTCTTGACACTTGCGAAAGCGCCAAAAGCCATTTGTCACATCACCGGTAAATCTAAACCTAAAGGCGACGATGTTGATGAGCGGGAGTCTATTGATACATGTGCCAAAACTTGGTTTTACAACACCGTCAAAGTAAACCCTTTTGTCTATCAATAGAAGTGAAGTCTCCTATACCTCAAAAGATTTGTGGCAAACTAGAATAGAAGCGTTTTCCTTAAATATAAAATGTCCAGCATGCTTTGGCTTCAAGACAGACACCTTTCGTAGCACTAAAAAGGTGTTTCATTATACTCACTAATTTTATTTCAATTAATATAATTATTTATTTATTTATCGTGTTTTAATAAATATAGAATTTGTAAAGTAGTAATCAATAACAGTTGACTAGCACCGTGCTGATGTGAGTACGTGACAAGATGATGTTAAGTGGCGAACTAACGACTCCATTCATTCTTATTAAACAATTGGTTAGTATCTTCTTACTCCCTAGCTATAGGGTCGGGGGATTCGACTTTTTAATGTAAGGTATGGAGGGGGTTGTATTAACAACAGCGTTAGAGTTTAGACAATTAGTAAATAGTCATCATAACCCGCAATAAAGCATACCATTTGTAACTTGATTACATCATTATGTACATAGTTTATTCGGTTTCTGACCATTTCCATATCGACTGTTTATATATATATATATATATATATATATATATATGAATCAGTCTTCCTAGTTCAAACTGCTTTTTTATTTTTTATTAATCAAACGTATAATGTATCATCACTACATAAATTAAATCACCTGAAAACGACACCGTATGCTCTACAATTGTATATATGAGTAGTAGGGACAAAATGACGGTGTACGTGGAGGACTATTCATGGAAAGTAGAAAGTTTCTGCATGGGAAAGAAATCATCCTTTTACTTGGTCAAAAACAAAAGCTCCCTTTGTAATATTATTTAAATCACATATGTAAGTTAGTAATACACAGCATATAAGTTTAATTGGGACCAAATAATAAACACAAATTAAAGCAAAAAATTAAAAGTTATGAAGGTGTCTGTTATTATAACTTTTCTACTTCTGTTACTACCAGTGATCAAGCCAGACAAGAACAACACCACAGACGAAAACTCCAGTAGTATCACTCAAGCTATCAACAAAGCAAAGCCTGGTTGCCCCAGCCAGTGTGGAAATCTAACAGTTCCATACCCTTTTGGCATTGGTATAGGATCCGGTTGTTCTATTGCCCCACGTTTCGACATTAACTGCAGTTTTAGTTTCAATCCTCCCAAGGCTTTTCTGAATGGGAAGGGAGAAGTTGAGGTCTTTCAGATATCTGATTCAAGGATTCGTATTTCTAATATGGTGTCTTGGAGATGCTACAACACAAGTGATCAGAACGACACGAGCATGGGATACCAGTGGTGGGATTTTGGATATACATATACTTTATCACAAGAAAATACATTCTATGTCATTGGTTGTGGGGACTACGGTTTGGTGACCGCAAGAAACAGGCTTATTGGGAATAATGTGAGAACCGGTTGCTTAGCTTATTGTTCTGGACCAGAGGATGTCACATCTGGAGTTTGTTCAGGGAGTGGTTGCTGCCAAACAGCAATACCCAAAGATATGTACTACTACAGAACTGAATATATAACATTTAGCAACTCTGTGAAGATCAATTCTACAAGATCTATAACTTGTACTTATTCGTTTGTCGGTGAGAAAGATGTCTTCAAGTTCAGAGGTGCATCGGATCTTAATGATTCTACCTTCAGAACAAGGATCAGATACGAAGTTCCAAGAGTGCTTGAATGGGGTATTGGAAATATAACTTGCGACCAAGCCCGATCCCCAAACAGGACGGACTATGCATGCCAAGCAAATAGCAACTGCGTAGACTCCAAAAGGATTTCTGGAGGATATCGCTGCAGATGCAAGGAAGGCTATTCTGGTAATCCATATCTTCAACCAGGCTGCCAAGGTATAATTATGCATGTTTTACTTTAGTTTTTTTATGATTAAGGTAGGAACTTATTAATTCTCGAATTCTGCTAGACATCAACGAATGTGAAGACAGAAACATATATCCTTGTTATGGTGTTTGTGCCAATACTCCTGGAAGTTACAATTGTACTTGTCCACATGGATACATTGGAGATGCTACAAGGAAGAATGGTTGTCTACCTGCTCATAAGAATTCAAAATTCCCGGTGACCCTATTCAGTTTAGGTAATTTCAGTACATACTAGATCGATTACAAAGTTATATATTCTCAAGAAGATAACATAAATAAAAAAATAATCTATAATAAATTCTTGGTGCAGGTGCTGTTATGGGCATAGGGGGACTAGTGCTTTCAGTGTGCCTGTTCAAAGTAGTGCAAAGAAGGAAGTCAAGGAAACGCAAAGAGAATTTTTTTAAAAGGAATGGTGGTTTACTCCTACAACAACAAATCTCAAGTGGCAAAGGGGTGGTCGATCATCAAACAAGACTTTTTAACGCAACAGAATTGGAAAAGGCAACCAGCCAGTTCAGTGAGGATAGAATAGTCGGGAGGGGGGCTCAAGGAACAGTTTACAAAGGCATGCTTGGAGATGGAAAGATAGTTGCAGTAAAGAAGTCGATATCAATGGATGAAAGCCAAGTTGAAACATTCATCAATGAGGTTTTTATATTATCCCAGATTATCCACAAAAATGTGGTCAAGCTTTTGGGTTGTTGTTTGGAAACAGAAGTTCCAATTCTTGTTTATGAATTTGTCCCTAATGGAACTCTTTCTGAGTTCATCCACAATGAAAATTATGAGTTTCCTACCTTGTGGAAGTTAAGATTGCAAATTGCTACAGAGATGGCTGGAGCTCTAGCCTATTTACATTCGGCAACTTCCATACCTATTTATCATAGAGATATAAAATCTTCAAACATACTTTTGGATGACAAATTCAGAGCAAAATTATCTGATTTTGGGATTTCCAAGTCAGTTTTAGGTGATCAAACCCATCTAAGCACCGTAGTCAAAGGTACCATGGGCTACTTGGATCCACAGTACTTCCAATCAAGCCATCTTACCGAAAAAAGTGATGTATATAGTTTTGGCGTTCTTCTCCTTGAGCTCTTGACTGGCAAAAAGCCCGTTTTTTCCACTCCTTCTGGGGAGACATTTGGCTTGGCTACATTTGTTTTGTCAGCCAATGATGAAAAAGTTATGGAACATGTTGATGATCGAGTGAGAGATGCTCCAAAGGAAGAGCTTATTGCAGTTGCAAACCTTGCAAAAAGATGTGTAAATTTGAATGGGATGCTAAGGCCAAAAATGAAAGATGTTGCAATAGAGTTGGAAGCTATAAGAATGAGTCACTAAACTGATAGAACATTGCTGTTCTTAAGTTCTTTGAACAAGAACATGTTCAAGGAATAGGAAAAGAAGCAGCCTTGAGTTCTGTAGATTCCAATACGGTATGAAAGTAATATTTTTTGTATGAAAGCTATGTACTTCGATTAGTACGATTAGATACTTGTATAAGATAGATTAGAACTTTATGGTTTGTACGTACAAAAGTATGTTGGGTACCCATGTAATAATTAAATAATACGTTACTCTTATCAAATTTTCAAAAGTTGAAAACGGTTAAACTATTAAAGTATCAAATCTTTCATGGTTACACTATTCTTAACTCTAACCACACCCATCACACCTTCACTATTCTCTCTCAATAGGGGTTGACCCATCAACTCCTTGTCTTCGGCCAACACCAGTGGTATCACTATCATTGGTTATCTCAACTGTCATATCTCTCTCTCGACGTCTCATCTTTGTTCCAACAATCACACATCGCCTTTACCTCACACCATCTCTCAACTTGCCTCACACACCTCTCTCTCAACTCTTTGACACTTAAGAAAAGGCCGATCCTTAAGGCCTCAACATAATAAGGAGAATCATGTACACTTGTGTAATTTTGCATAAACATGATTATCAAAGACCAATGATACATAACAAGCCCTCAACATGATGGTTTAGCTTCCAAGCAACGTGCAACGTTCTATTAACGAGAGATTCGGTTCGTAGGTCTGGAACACTAGAGAATTACAAGATAGGGATACACATCAAATTTTCAAAGTGATCTTGTAGAGCATATTTGGACACTTCCATTTCACTCTCAAAACTGATTTGTTTTTATTTCTTAATGTATATTTTTTGTAAGTTCTAATTTACCAAAATTTTATATTATGCCTTTAACATTTTTAACTTAAATTATAAATTTATAAATATTATATGTTTTATACAAAATGAAAATTAAAAATAAGTGATGCAAATGTGGCCATTAGTCATATTATTAGTGCAGGGATTTAGCGATATGTTAGTAACAATCAGTAATCAAAGCAATGACAATTATTACTGCATGTGCTCTAATAACTCCAACTCAATTCATTTGTAGACTTAGTGGGACTCCAAGCACCCTGAACTTGTCATATAACTCCAAAGATCCTGAAGACTAGGAACGTTTATGAAAGCATTAACATCGCCCATGTGAGCAAGAAGCAGAAGGCTTCATGATTCTTTTACATCTTTGACTTCCAAAAGTCAAATTTTAAAGATCTATCTTCTCCCTCCATGAACAATAATTGCCCCTATTTATTTCGGACCTACAGTAAACAACTGTCTACCGTCTCAAAGCTCTGTTTTCTAATTCACTTTCCGTGTTGATCGACAGCCCTAAAGAATCAGCAATGCTTCTAACTTCCGCTATCATGGCAACCACATCATTCAACTTGTTAATTGCTGAGCCGACACCCTAATTCCATAAAAATATACATATAAAGGTTAATAGTCGAAAGAGGAGGGATGATTTTCGAAGTGCTAGAAATACACTCAAAAGATGTACTTACCACTCCTGCTGCCCCTGCTGTGATGGCCATTGGAGCTGTAACTGCACTTAATCCAGATGCACACATCACTGGGATCTTAACAGCCCGTGAAATCGAATATGCTGCTGCCAGTGTCGGGCTTGCCTAAGTTGTCATATTCAAAAAGGAACTGATTAGAAACCGAGTAAACAGAGGTGGCCAGATAAGGCAGGTTGGGTAACAGGTCAACAATGTTAATTTTTATTGCGCACTGAAATCTGTTGGGTCGAACCACACTCATTTTTAACCAATGTTATATTTTTTTCATTAATACAATCATAGAAAATACTTAACAAAATTTTTGAGAAAGTGATGTGGGAGGTTGTATAACTAAAATCACACTTTGGGCAACTTCTGACCTGTATAATCCATTAGACTCATGTAACGCGTTAACTTTTCTTTTATACTAATTTGTCATAAAACCATATCCCATATCAATCCTTTTGTAAGCAAAAGGCTTGACATTGCCACCTCTAGCAGTAATCTTTCAAACATATAGTGTCTGGGTTGCAAATTTGAGATGGTATTACATTCATTTTGCATAATTAGTTATTAGTCTACTGGTTCATGCAAAACATGGCCTCATATGAACCAATCAAGTTTCAGGCTTTCCAGCCAATAAACATGGCTTTCAAAAGAACTATTAGCAGTGCTAAATCGAATAAGTAGACCAGCCATTTTTGTGTTGCGTGCTTGCAAGTGTGTTCAACCTTGTTTACCTTTTCAATTAAACCAAGAACCCCGGACTTTGATGGGTTGGAGCATTTTCCTCCTTCAGTCTGAATGATGTCAACACCTTCTAGTTCCAAAAGCTCTGCTAGCTTGGCCTGTAAAATTAGTTTCCATGGTCACAGGAACCTAAATTGTTCATAGACAATGGAATTTGCTTTAAATCGAGTGCGTAGGGATTATTACTTGATCAGGGAGGCTTAATGTGTGAGGCACAGTCACCGATAATGTCACCAATGGAAGAATTCTTCGTGTCTCCATTGTTAAGTTCAGTATCTACAGAAAATATCAGACAAGAGTTCAATTTTTTGCCATCATCCAAGGGCACCACTACAACTTTCATATGCTTTCTAAAAGTGATTATGTGATATTTTATAACAAGAATCAGATAAAATGGGTTGTAGAATGTATTGTTTGTAAGTGCTTATGTTGTTTGAAGCTCTAATAATCAAAATATTAAAATGCTCAAGGAAAAATTGATTATTTAAGAAATCAATAGAACAATTGACCAAAAGGGACATTTTTGTAAACAAAAAGGACAGACATATGAAATGGGAGTAAAAGTATGTAAAAGAAAGTGTAAATACATAATTTCATTTTAACCTTAGACAATATACTCCTATATGATAATCAGAAATACAATCTGTTTTCCAACCATTAAGAACTTGATTATTGTGATTTCAAGTCCCAGTAATAAGGTAATCACTTCGAAACTCAAATCCAAGCAGTGCCATTAAAGAAAAACGAACGTGATTCCATAACCAAATGCTGCAAGCTTAACAAACCTGTTCAGGTGAAAAAACTACGCCTGCATCATAAAATGAATCATAGTTCCCGATCTCTACCTGCATATAACATCTATTTGTTACAATCCACAAATACAACACTACTGTATCGAATCTATGTGATTCATTTAAGGGGATTCCCTTCAGTTTTTAGTACAGACATAAAGTATGAACTCAAGAAAAAGAGTAAAATATAAAGAGGCTAAATAAAGGTTGAGGGGAAAACCATTGAAGCTCCAGCTTCTATGGCAGCAAGAAAAGAAGATGGATCCACTGATGATACACAAACCTGCAGCATGAAACATATGATTTAGAAAAAGTATAAAGAAAGAAGGCAATGAAGAAGAAATAGAAATCAGATTTTCTTAAAACATCAAACTTGGAAGGAATTTTTGTAGTTTTAACATACTGGGAGACTAGTCAAGCTGGTGACTAGCTTGACCAAATCCGGGTCACACGCTATATCCACATGAGTAGCTCCACCCTGTTAAGAACAAGTTTACATATGGTTGAAGTAAATAATACCCACAACAAACACTTAACACTTATTACAAACACAAGCTATTACTCATAATATCTCACATACTCGAATAAACATCAAATCCACATAAAAGCATTGAGGAAATTGTTAGCAGCCAGAAAATATGTTACTATGTTATCTCTCATTTCATTGTTCTTTTTCGGGATAGTTTATACATATATCACCAATGTGTTTAAAATATTACACTAAGGGGTTGTTTGTTAAAACAGAGTAATTAAACACTAAATGATTCCATGGCCTGAATATTCAAAGGCTCTGTATGAAACTGTCTCTGAATGTGACATGATGTTTGATAAGGATTGTGAATAAACAATCTGAATGATGCAAAATACCATTTTAACCTTAATATTGATTTATTACATTATAAGATAAGATATGATTGTTTAACAAGGCAACGTGTGAAAGAAAGGGTATTAAGGTAAAATATTTGGTGCTTAATGATTCAGAATGTACTTTAAGGTAGAATGATTCAGCAGTTTTCTTCTGTTTCATTCAGCACAGTCTTCATTTAGAGGTGACAATCAAACACACTGAATGCTTAACAATTCAGCATTTAGCGTTGAATGGTTCCATTCAGCAGCAAACAAACAACCCCTAAGGCCTTCCAAAATCCAAATATTAAAACCGCATTACAGGTGCAAGTATCATTTTGGTTTCATTTGTCAATTTTAGCCAAACACTCGTTGAACTTTATAGAATGTAAAAAATGCCCCCAACTCGATGAAAATGAGAGTCAAGCTTCAAATGAATATTAGAAAGCTAGGAATTAAGCTTCGAAGTTCAATTAAAAGTTGAAGAGCCCGTCAAGATAAGCAACAGTTGTCAAGAAACTTTTGGTTTTAACCATTGAAACGAGTGTTAGCAAGGTATGAGCTATTATTTTTCTACTATAAAGTATAAATGAAAACAATATGTTAATTAATGATTATAATATTTGAAAGTTGGGGAGCTTAGTATAACCTTTTTAATACTCGGGTGACGGGTATGTTGTATGCACATATTATCCTTTTCCTTACGGAGTAGTAAGGGGTGTTTGGATTAGTTTATTTTTCTCATTCTTTTCTTCGTTAATCTAGTACAATATATATCTAGAACAACAACTATGATTGGAGAATATTTAAGTTGAAAATTGAAGGAAGAAGGGAGGCAAAAGAGGGTACCTTATCAGCAGCAGTGACGACAGAAGCAACGTTATCTTTGTTGAAATTCTGCAAGCCTGAAATGATCTGCAAAACCAAGTTGAAATCAGGAAACCCCATCAAAGTTTTAAAAAAAAGTGTTAAAATATAAGGAAATGCGCACCTTGAGAGCTCTTCTTTCATGGAAAGCTTTCAAAACTGTTTCTTTATCAGAGGAAAGAGAAGCTCTGGGAATGAAAGAAGACGAACGTTTTGAAAGACGAGAGTCGGAATTGGAACTTGGAATTGGATTCAATCGGGTGTAAGAAAGGAGGGAATTGGGTGTGCAGATGGAAGAACTCATCTCTTTCACTCCTGCTTGCTGAAAGTGAAATTAAGGAGCAAAGGATAGGGAATATGGTTACCTTACTTTATCCTCAAAACCCAAAAAGAGACTTTCAAGTTGTACTTCAGAAAAGAGGAAAAAGAGAATGAAATTGGGTTTATGAGTAAACATAAATAAATACTAATCTTCAAATGCAAATAGTTAGCATAAAAGGAAAGGAAATTGAAATATTAAGATATATGTTCAGATTTAAATTAGTCATGTTTTATTTTTTTATATTAGGTCTAATATATTTTTCTATTGTAAAGTTTAATGTATAATGTTTGATTAACTTTTGCTTTGCCGTTTCATTCTTGAATTTAGATGGTAAAGATAACACAAAGTTTTTTCATTCATCTATTAAAAGATGAACAAAAAGCGGCATTTCAGGTTTAATGGTTAATGGCTCATGGTATACAGACCCCAAAAGTATTTAAAAAAGAGGTATTCAAGTACTTTAATTCGATATTTTTAGAGGATAGGATTAAAGAGGATATGAGACCCTCGTTCCGAAGTCCAAATTACAAAAAATTGTCGGTAGAAGATGTTTGTTTTTTGGAAGGGCGGTTCACTAAATAGGATGTCTGGTTAGCTGTTAAATCATGTGACGGCTCGAAAGCTCCACGCACTAATAGGTTTAATTTTAAGTTCATTAAAATGTTTTGGGAAGTTATAAAAAATGACATGTTTATTGCTCTCGCTTAGTTTTGGGAAAAAGGTATGGAGGTTGTAACGCATCTTTTGTGGCTTTAATCCCAAAGTCAGATGAACTGTTGCTTCTGAAGAAGTTCTGCCCAATTAATTTAATAAGTGTATATTATAAGATTGTTGCTAAATTGTTAGCAAGGAGACTAAAAGAAGTTATTGGCAAGATTATTTGGGAGGAACAAAATGCTTTCATACAAGTACATCCTCGATGGTATCTTAGTGGCTAACGAAACGATGAATTATCTAAAAAGAGCTAAGGTGAAGAGTGTGGTTTTTAAGATTGACATTGAAAAGCTTACGATAAGTTGAATTGGAAATTTCTCATGAATTCAATGGAACAGATGGGGTTCGGTGTCAAGTGGTTGAAGTGGATTAGATCAAGCTTAGAATCCGCTACAGTCTTAATACAAATACTTGTCAACAACCTCCTACCAAAGAAATGAGAATGGCTAGGAGTAAACAGGATGACCCGCTAGCCCCATTTCTCTTTCTTTTGGCAGAAGGGCTTAAATAAGCTTGTAAATTAGCTTTAGAGAGAGGAGTGATACAAGGATTCAAAGTGGAAAATGAAAATATCCATCTATCTTGCCTTCAATACGTGGATGATATGATTATTTTTGGAAAATGGGACTGGAGAAATTTAGATAATATTATCATTGTTAAATAAATGCTTCCATCTTGCATCGGGGTTGAAAGTAAACCTGGGAAAAAGTAGTGTGTTTGGATTGGGTATTTTATAAAATGATATGGAGACTCTAGCAGCCGACATGGGGTGTAAAGTTGGGGTCTTTCCACTAAAATACTTGGGGCTTCCTATTGGTGTGAACATGAGTAGAAGTGAAAATAGGAATCTAGTAATTGAAAAGTTTAAAAGCAGGTTATCAGGCTAGAAGGCTAAGACTCTTTCCTTTGGTGGTCGTTTAACCTTGTTTTCTCTGTTTTGTGCCCCTTTAAAAGTGATAACCACTTTGTAGAAGGTGAGATGCAAAAAAAAATTCGGACGGGGGATTAAAACTAATAATATGACTTGGGTCAAGTGGTCAAATGTTATTGTGAGTCACGAGTCGGGTGGGTTAAATATTGGGTCTTTGAAAGCTCAAAATTTAAGTCTTCTGGGCAAATAGTGGTGGAGGTTTCATGCAGAGGATGGGGCAAAAAGAATAATTATAAGTTTACATGGGTTGGAGGGAGGCATAGGTGGTAACATGTTAAAATTTTTGAGTGCTAGAAGTACATGGGGCAATATCTCGCGTGTAGGTTGTTTTATTGAAAAATTGAGAATTAAATGGATCGAATCTCTTGGTAAATCTGTCAAGAGTGGGGAAGAACAGAAGAAACATTATTTTTGTTTGTATTTTTAGGTACAAAATGAAGTTGGTTGTATACAATGACAATTTAGAGATATATTGTTGTATTTTCGCGTACTTTACCCTTCTATATAAGCGACATTAGGGGTGTTCATGGATGGTTAACAGAGTATAAGGTTAACTAAGAACCGATAAACCGAAGTATCGGTTCCTAACTTTCGTGAACCTAAACCTAAACCGAAAAACTGGTTAACTGGTTTTTTCGGTTCAGTTTTCGTGTTAACCAACTAACAATTTTTAACTACTAAATATATTTCTAAAACAAAAGATTTCAAAATTTAATATTCATATATGAACTCAAACAAGACTTAAATTTGAAATTTATAAAACATTACAAAATCTGTTATTTATGTATCAACTAATTATGATGTAAGAAAATATTTTGAATAAAAACGTGACTAAAATAAAGTGAAACTAACTAAATAAATAGTAAATGATAAGATATATAAATCTAGTTAACTCGTAAACTTAAATAATCCATATATCTGCTAATATCTATACTGAAAAATGAAATATAGATATTGAATTTGGGTAACAATTCGTTATGAGTAAATAATTATCATATGTGAATACTGATTAATTTGTTAGTATTAATAAACGTAAAAACTAAAATTTAAAATTTTTAAGTTTTTGGTTAACCGTCCGTCTATAAATTCATGAACCGTGAACCGAACAACCGAAATTATTTTTGGCTCGGTTAACCAAACCAAAAAAATTAAAATATTCGGTTTGATTAACCTAGATTTCAATACGGTTTACCGATTTTTAGGTTTGGTTTTTCGGTTTCGATTTTGAACATCCCTACGTGAACATCCCTAATTCGTCTGTGATTGCTGAAGTCGTGAACAAGAACGGCAGCAACCTAAAAATAGCGATTCGATTCACTCGAGCAAGAACGGCCCACGAATTCCAAATTAGTTAACTGAACATTGAGGGGGTGTTTGTTTAAGCTTTTCTTTTTTGGCTTAAGCTTATGAGCTTAAGGCTTTGTTTGTTTTTTAAAATAAGGTCTTATTTTAAAAAAACGTCCGCGGACACATAGACGTTTCTAATAAGCTTGTTTGTTTTTTCAAAGAAACGTCTGCGCGCCCGAAGACGTTTCTAATAAGGCTGTTTGGTTTTTGCAGATATAAGACCTTATTCTGTCTTATTTTTGCTTATTTTGAGAAGCTAAAAACTACATTTTTTTAGCAGACCTTCTCAGACTTAAGACATTCTAAACCACATTTTCTTCTGAAGACATGAAATAAGACATAAGACATTTATGTCTTCGAAAACAAATAATACCTAAGAGCTTACTAGCTTATGAGCTTATAAGCTTTTAAGAGAAAAAAGTGTTTGGATTAGCTTATAACTTATAAAAGGTGTTTGATTTAGCTTATTAATGTATAAGATCAAAAAGGGCATCCTTACATTAGCTTATTAATGTAAAATGACCAAAAAGATGGTATAAAGGTAAATATGTAAAAATAAGCTCACAAGGAAGAAAATAAGTTGATTCAAGATGACTTATGAAAAATGGCTTATTTTTATAAAAAT
>JAUEJL010093806.1:0-13941 GCA_032274825.1 Drosophyllum lusitanicum
AAAATAATAACTACAGATTTATAAAATTATAAAAATACTAACAATAATAATCTGGATCATAAGATATCTAATTTTCTAAATGAATTCGTAAAAAATATTGATGTCTACATATATCATTCATACTTCTATATACAAAAACAATTTTTTAAATAATTAAAAATTTGAAAGGTTTAACTAGTTGAAAAAAATTTGAAAGAGGTTTAAAATAATTGAAAGGCTATTTTTAAAAACTTTGTTTCAATCCGTGAATCAAAGTCAGATATGTCGGACAATTTAAAAAATTCAAAATATAAAAACCGGGCCTTCAAAGGCCGGTTTTAGCAATATTATATTTTTTTAAATAAATTGAATTTTGTGATAAAACCGGGATTTGAGAATCCGTTTTTATTTTTTTATATTTTTTTAATTTAGGTGGCCAAATTGACTTTTGCGATAAAACCGGGAATTAAGAATCCGATTTAATGTAAAACCGGGGATTGAAATCCCGGTTATATTAGTTTTGATAATCAAAATTTTTCAAACTTAGTTTTATTACATTTTTTGTTAATAAAATTATTTGTGAAAAAAATTCCAATTACGACCTCTTTCTTTCTTATCTATTACATACTAGATATATTATATTAGTCGGTTATTGTATCCAATGTAACTTATATACTTATATACGTTACATCAGCAATATTAAAAAAATAAAAATAAAAATAAAAATTCCGAATTTCATTTAGTTAAGGACAAGAAAAGTATGAAGGAACGGGTCTAATCGTCGTCGACGTCGTAACCGAGATCTTCCTCAACTTTCTCGGCAGCATCTTCGGCGATTTGATCTTCCACGTAATCAACTCCCTCCGCTATCGCCAACCCACCGAGCAATCCAGCAGCCGCACCAACCGCAAGTCCAGTCCCCATCCCATACTTACTCTTCTTCTCCTCCGCCTTATACTCGCCGTACGACGGTTGACCACCATAAACCGGCTGCCCGTAAGCCTGACCGTATTGAGGAGGAGGAGGAGGAGCACCGTACGGAGCATACGGATACCCTGACGGTGGAGCACCGTAGGGATAACTCCCACCGTACGGTGGCGGAGCAGGATAGTGTTGTTGTGGAACACCGTAAGGAGGCGCATAGTAAGGATCCGGAGCACGATAGCGCGGTTCCCTGACGGAAACTTGCACCTCCAACTTACCGTGTGGACGGCCGGAGGGACGCTTAAGTTTTAAGCTATCAGCGAAAACCTCACCGATTCCGACCTCCTTAACGACGTCGTTTAGTTTCAGCTTGGCGGATCCGATTAACGGCTTGGTGTCCTCCGCCGCGTTAGCGTGAACGATGTCGATGTAAAGAGTGGAATCCTCGATCGGATCGGAGAGAGAGATGACGAGTTTTTCATTCCAAACCGGCGATTCGTCGCCGTCCTCGTCGACGCGTGTGGAGCATTTGTTTTTTGGGTCGATCCAGACGACCGCGTAAGGTTTGAGAGGTCCGTGCCGCCAGTTGACGTTTTTTAGGTTTTTGGCGGAGGAAATGGTGACCTCTAATTCGTAACGCGCCGCCATGACCGCCGGTGAGTGGTGGTTGCTTTGAATTGGAATATGGAAATGGAAGATGGATGGTATATATAGTAGTTGAAGGTTTGGATTATTAAAGAAGGATCTCGAGGATAATGCCGCTAGTGAGCATCTGAGCATAATCGTCCTAGTAAATTTACATTTTTGCCCTCTCACGTGGGATGGACAACGTGAAACCTTTTTGTAGTTTTTATCTATTTAGACCTCTCATTTTCGTATACAAGGCATGTAATGTTAATCGATTATAGTTATCAATACTAATTTGCTTTTATTTTGTGAGTTTCAAGTTTCAACCAAAATTTTGTGAATTTCTAATTTGATTACAGAATTTAATGAATAAAGAATAACACTGGAAAGGAGGAGGGTAGGTACCAAAAGGTTTAGAGAAGTGATTTGTACACAACAAGAATTAGATTAGATATACATAATAAAATATAATTATTTAGACTATTATACCCTTAAATTTGTGGATAAGAATAAAAGATGGTGGGTTAGTAAAGGCATAAGAGTTATGATTGTGTGTATGACTAATTTGTGTTGTGTACAAATCATCTCTTAAAGGTTTATAGTTTAGCTGTATCAAAGTATTGAAAAGTGTCCCCATATCCTATGATAATGGATTCAAGTCTCGCTGTAGATAAATTGTATAAATTTAAGAGTAGATTAGGATATATGCGTATCTTTCTTTAAAAAAAAGAAGGGTAGGTCCAATAAGAAGGAAGATAAGCCTGACAATTGACATATGGCATGATGCCATGATCCAAAAAGTACGAGTCTTCCGAGGGAGGTAATGTTCGAACACGATCTGCACACGGCTACATTCCTTAAATTACAATTAATAAATTATATATATATGAAAAAGTAAAACGAGAACAGTTTTTCGTATGAGAACTACGAGAACCAATTTTATTTTGTAGATTTTATAGAATTTTCCAAATTTGAATTTCGGATCTCATTTGAACAAAATTTTCGTATTTTCATCGGTTTCTTAAAAATTAATATCCTTATACGTTTAAGAAAACTAAAACAACTTTTTTCAAGAATACAAATCTTGTTTATTTTTCGAAAAATTAATATAACTTCAAGGAAAAAGTAACTTGATATTCATTTCACATGAGTCATGAGGCATCGATGTCTTGGTCTTGCCGGAGTTGTGTAGACATTGTTCTCTTTTTATTAAGATTTAATAATTTAATAATTTAATATAAATTAGTTGGAAGGTTCTTTTGGAGCCCTTCTCGTTGAACTTGACCTCAATTATAACCATTATTCTATTGTCTTTCTAACAACCCTGTGTTTTATCTTTTACATTCTATACATTTTTTTTAATAAAGTTGTTACTTCTTTTTAAACGGCAAATTCACACACACCCTAATACACATTTGTCTTAAATAAGACTTAAATCTTTAACCTTAAAGATAAAAGAACATCTTACATTTCTTGATACCGTTATAACGAAGGTCTTTTGGTTTATAAAGTTGTTATTGATGCATATGTAAATAGTAAACCAACTGGTGCAAATAGAACCATGTGAATCGAGTTCGAATAGTGATGTTGACTACGCAACAACAACAATACTCAATTTCATATGATTGAGGTTTAAGGAAGAAAGATGTAGACAACACTACCCTTACACGTAAGTAGAGAGGTTACTTCCCGAAACACCTCAAACATAAAAGAGGCGACACACAAAAAGTCCCCAAATATTGCTCTTAATAATATTATTTTATTATTATTAATAATAAAATAATATTTGTTTTGAAAGGCCTTATATTTTATAGATACTATTCATCTTTCTATACTTAATAATAAATTAAAATATTATATATATATATATATATATGTGTGTGTGTGTGTGTGTTTGTCTGACTAGAAGTTTGCAAATTCCTTTCAATAGTTGACGAAAAATGATATATCCTCCTATTTTTTTTCTCCTACACACCACAAGATGACATGTGGAGTTCACTAATTCTCTTTCCTCACCTCATCCATTGATTTTGACACTTGTATTGATCTTGTGAGTAGGAAGATAAGTAAGAGGATGGAGAAGGAGGATATATCATCTCTCATAGTTGACGAGTTTAATATTGCAATATTTTCCAACTTTTTCTAGATCCCATGAATGCACTTATGCTATGTTTAGGGAGGCTACATAGTCGCGCCATGAGCTAACTCCTTTATTACCCATAAAAGAAACTAGAACTTTCAGTATGAAAATACTCATGCCAGTCATTTGGTCCATATTAGGCATCACATCGTGATGTGGCCCGATCACGTTGTGTCGTCATGATGCGGCATAGTCGCATCATGCTAAAATAACTCATGCCCACTACTCTCCTTAGGACAGAATTTTTGCATGTAGAAAAGCTCGGATTGGCTCTACATAGTGTTATTGTTGTCTTCTTGTATATAAATAGTGTTTCCAAGTGTTGCATTTGTATCTAAAACAAACAAGAAATTATACTTAAAAAAAATAATTCTGCTATTTACCGTTATAAACATTATACAAGATATCTCTTTGCCTTTTAAAAAAAAGTGCTACAAAGAAACATATAAATTTATATATTAAACAGTAAATCCCTCCATCAAAATCGACAGTTATACACTACGAACAAGGATTGAACCCGAGTTTCATTTAAGACATTCCGGGTTACCAAACCCTGGGTTATCGTGAGATGGTTACCAGCTACATTATAAAGTTAAAACCATAAAAAGATTTTAAAAAATAAGAAATTAAAAAAGATGGCTAAAAACACTAAAATATCTCATACTATAAAACCAATAAAATTTCTCTACAACATTTGAAATAATAAAAGAGGCCAGAGAATCATGCTACACGAAATTTACAACATTTCAAGAGATGTAACATATATTATAGCAAAGAAAATAATCGAACGGACCCCATATCGAATCAAACAGAAGTCCGCAAATTAATTACAAAACAAATCAATCGAAAATATACCATAGCAGAGAAACCTTACCCAAGGTTCAGTGAACCATCTTTCATAAGCTTCACACTTAGATTATTGAATCTTCCTCTTGAATAATGACGAGAAGCTTTTCTCCAATCGGTTCCTGTTTTCATCATTGCTGCAAATTCCTCGTAGCTGATCTTGCCGTCCTGCATTGTTGGATATTACAGTGAAAGTGACATTAGAAGATTGCAGAAACTAGAGGTGGCAATTGGGGGAGTTTTCTTGTAAATGTGTCAATTTGGATTGTGTTTTATCTCAAACAGGTCGATTAAAGATAATTAGCTAAAATGGAGATGGGTTAAACAATCACACATGTCTAAAGAAACCCTCAAGGTATACAATCACCTAAATTGTTTTAGATTAAAGAATTATGTTACTATTTTCTTTTAAATAAAGTACACATGGGTCACCCAAGTACTGAAAAGTTTCATTAAAGCCAAGTAACTATTAAAACTAGTTTAGATGTCACCCATTTATTAATTTCGTTTCGTTTATAACAATTCCAAAACATTTTGTAAAATTGCAAATCACCTGCGAATTTAAAGGTCTGTCACATCTTGAGTTTTAAAAATGACAAAAAAAAAGACCACGAATCTAATCATATCCATTTGAATATTAATTTTAGGGTCAACTCTTTTAAATAATTTCATTGGCATTTCATTTTTATTTTTGTTTCTCCAACTAAAATGTGACAAAAGAATCACATTTTCTTGCTATCTTGTCATTTTATAAATCTCCTGCAAGTTGTTTGACAAATGGGATTAAAATTAATACTTGAGTGACCTCTAAGGTTATTTTTAATATTTTGGTGGCCTTAATGAAAAATTATCAATACTCTGGTGACTTGTATATACATCATACCTTGTATTTTACTAGTTCATTATTACTTATACATAATTTGAAAAGTAGACAAACAAAAAATGTTTGCTTGTCAACCCAGCCACACCCCACCCTATCCTGCCCGTTTGAGCAGTACTAAAGAATGACCTTCAACCTGAACCCATATTGACATGCTACCCAACCAAACCTGCCTATATTGCTACTTGTACCAGAAACAAATAGAGTTTATGTTGAGTTTCTTCACCTTATCCGTGTCAACTTCTTGGAAGATGTCATTGGCAATATTTGCAGAATCATCATCTCCATCTTCCATTAAAGTATCCCGAAGCTCATCAGGCTCAATGTAACCATTACCATCTTTGTCAAAGTATGAGAAAGCTTTGTGTAAATGCTCATCGTTTGCCATTTTCTTGAGGTGTAATGAAACAGCAACAAATTCTCCATAATCTAAGGTGCCTTTTCCATTCGTATCTACCTGTATACATTAAAAATAGTGTTGCCTCTTTCACTAAGTTAATAAGATGAAAAAATCGACATCTTAGGGTTATGGAGATGGATGAAGAAACTTAATTCACCACTATTATGGAGATAAAAGATTGAATAACACAAGAGGTGGAAAAATTGGTAATTTTATGGTACATATCAAACTGGTTGGATCAGGTTGGCTCCAAACACTTGCTGTGCACAAAATTTAAATCTTTTTTTAAATGATTAGTGTGGCAAATATGATCATAAAAGTTATACTACAATAATATCCTAATTTAGGAGGTTTATTGCATTAAAAGTACATTTTGAGCGAGTATTAACCCATGCAATCCATTTCCTTTTATCTAATTTATTGTTTCTGCCCTTGGACCTGTGAGAGATAAAACACAACCCAAATCGATCCATTCATAGGTAAATGATGAAAAAGCTTTCAGTTAGACTCACAGCTTCAACAAAAGATTGTATTTCAGATTCCGCAAGCTGATCATTTAACATTTGCAATCCGGTTTTTAAATCTTGAACTGTAACGGTGCCATCATCATCAGTATCAATCTTTTTAAACATTTCTTTGATGTCTTCAACTTCTTCATTTGACAAGAAATCAGCAATAACCTTTACATAAAAAAAACAATAAAAGAAATGCAGGTTGATGAGCTGTGTCGATGTGTGCACATTTTGTCATATGTATAAAATATGAAAAAAGGGAAAGAAATTAAACAAACCCTCAAAGCTTTTCTCTTGAATCGATTCATTAATGAGAACTGTTTTAGCCTCGACTTGACAACATCCCCAAGGGAAACATTTGGTGCCTTTTTTGCATTTTGGATCCAAGTATGTTCTGTAAGTACGTTCTTGCAAAGTATTAGCAGGTAAATTAACTTATGATAACTGAAAAATTATAGATCATATTTACCAAGCACTTGTTTAGCTGTGAGGCGAAGCTTTGGATCAGGCTCCAACATTTGACGTACAAGATTCTTAGCACTTTCAGAAACACTAGGCCATGGTTCACGTTTGAAATCTATTTGACCACGAAGAATGGCCTGTGCAACCCCTTGCTCTGATTCTGCATTAGAATATTAAGTTGTACACAAAGAAGATTAACAGATTTTTTTTTGAAAAGCAGAAGATCAATAGATTTTTGTTGAGAAAATTTAATATTGATTAAAGGTAACAAATCAATCATTAAAGAAAGAAGAATTACCTGCCCAAAATGGAGGTACACCGCATAATAGAATGTAAAGAATTACTCCAGCACTCCATATATCAATCTCGGGTCCGTAACTACGCTTAAGAACCTCTGGAGCCATGTAATATGGGCTTCCAACAATTTCAGAGAATTTCTCACCTATATAATTTAACAAATTCATTATTAGAAACAGTTGATAGATATTTATCCACATGGTCAATACTTTTAAGTGGTAAATGCATAATTTAGTAAATCAAGTCAAAGTTTTGAACAGCAATTTTGCATAATATATTGTTTTTAGTCTAAATCAATAACTTTGGTTTTTGAAACAAATTTGGAATACACTGTTTTTCATGCTAAGTGAGTAATGAACATGAATAACGAATGAAGTAAGGATGTAAAGTAGCTACAAGAGGAGGAATCATAGTCCTAGAGAAATCATCAACAATAGTTGGAAAATACCTGAACATCCTATAAGAAGAATAAAAAACAGGCAGCACAAATCCTGTTAGCTGTCATGCCAAATGTAATCCTTTGACCCAATATTGTTTCCGCTATAAGCGGAAGTAGAATTGTTCCATTTAGGGTTAGAATCCTGTTACCTAGTTGAAATATTGGCTTAGTATTGAAGTTCTTTTGAGATGGAGCAAAGAGAGCAGTGGATTCAGATTTAATTGAAAATGAACAATTGAACTATTACATTCTTTTTGTTTTTACTCAAGCAAAATTAGTTAAAAAGCTTTACTGAGATTAATTATTGGCTTCACACAGGTCACCATTCAGCTTTCTGAGAGCAAATATGAAATTGCCAGACACATTGCCAAATGAATGAAAACTTCATGACGATCAATTGTATAAGGAGACTCTTTTTGTGTCACCGTTGAAGAATGTTTCAAAGAAAATTATGAAACCCTAGATATAATCTTGATTAATATGAGAATACTAATGCAAATGGAGAAATAATTGATTGAAGAATCAATTATAATGAACAATTTGATCGAGGAAATAAGCATAATCAATCATCAAAAAATGGAAGCTCATAAGGGAATCAAGGTTCATAGCCCTTATGGGCTCTGGAGAAAGAAAGGATTAACGAGTACTTGTGCAAAAAATTGTAAGAAGTGATTTACTTGATCCAAGACACAACACGTGAAGCATCAAGAAAATTAATCAATTTACATAGATGTCATCTGAAACAAGAATTCGACATTGATTCATAAAAGAAAATCGTTGAGTGGATTAATATTCAGAAATTACTCTTTTAACGAATAACAATAGATGAGTGGGATCAAGATTTAGAAAATCATTCCTTTTTGGATCAGCCCCTTTGATACCATATTACCATCATAACTTTCATGGCAGTTAGAGAGAGAGAGAGAGAGAGAGAGAGAGAGAGACACAGAATTGAAGAAAGAATCTCACAAATCAGAATGTGATTTCTACTTCATGTGTTTCAGCTTATTACATTCGAGTGTAGAAACAGAATATGATTTCTACTTCATGTGTTTCAGCTTATTACATTCGAGTGTAGAAACAGAATATGAGACCAAGTAAATTACTAAGACTCACGTGACAAGAAACAAAAGAAAACAATATGTTAACTAACTCACGCTAATCATCTACCTAACTCTTACACAAAAAAGGTCCCTTGACTCTAAATGAAATGCAAAAGGAATGAAAAGGAAGTGCAGTGCTTCGTCAGCATTTTTCACTGAAAACTCACCATCTAGACGCATAGCAATATAGCATAAGGTGAAACTAACAACAAACAACAAATTAAAGATTTGAGAACTTGAAAGGAAACTTGCAAATAACATTCAAAGCAGTGCAATAAACAGTAGAGACAAACTCACAATCATTATGGACAATAAACAGATTCAATTTGAAAAAATCCTAACCTTAGAACGTTTTGAAAGCAGGATAACTACAACATATTCATTTACCATATACCCAATTCATTTTAAGCAATGCTTTCAAACATACTTATAGAACAGAAATTTCCTAAATTAAACACAATCCAATGGCAACAACAATAAGAAGAGTTAATCACATAGTAATTTGGCGACTATAACTTGTAATCTTGAGTTTATGATAAAAATTTTAAGAGAGGAAAAAAGATCACCTGGCTTGAAAAATATGGACAACCCAAAATCAATGGCTTTAAGAGGTGAATTCTCTTTCTTGTTCGCAAACAAGAAATTTTCCGGTTTCAAGTCTCTATGAATCACTCCATGTTTATGGCACAGCTGTACAACCTCCATAATTGTCCTAGTCACCGCTGCAGCTGCACGTTCCGTGTAATGGCCACGCGCAACAATACGATCAAACAGCTCTCCACCCTCGCACAACTCCATTACCAAATGCACCGCGTTCTCATCCTCACAGGCCTCTCTCAACGTCACAATACTCGAGTTTTCCGGCAAGTGCTTCATGATCTCAACTTCTCTCCTCACATCATCAACATCCACCGCCGTCCGTAGCTTCCGTTTCGAGATCGATTTACAAGCCAGCAACTCCCTCGAGCTCCGATCTATACACAAGTAGGTAACACCAAATTCTCCACGCCCAAGCTCCCTGTCTAACGCATACTTCTCTTCAATGTTTTCCTTCGATGCATCAACTAAAACAGTAACTGGTAGTTTCTTCTTATTGCCGACGTTAGACTTCTCCTTCTGGTTGTTATGATCATAACCGGAGTAGTTGGATGATTTCACATCCTCCCTGGCAACCGCCGCCGGAGATCTGCAACAGTTCCCCATCTAATCCAGAAATTCCAAAACAGAAATCGAGCTGAGAGTTCCAACACCTAAGAAATCCTAACCCTAGCTCTTTCACATCACCATACTTGTCGAAAATCAAAAAGGTTGTCCTATATCACTGAAATGGAATCGGAGAGAGAGAGAGAAAGTTGAAGGAATTGTGTGAAAAAGGGAAAGTGTTTTTGTCATCAGATAATGTTGGTGCTAATTTGGTGTTTTGTAGATTTTTGTGATTTAGTTCTTGGATTTGAAAAATATATGGTTTAGTCCCTCCTAGTTCTTACCCAACTTTTAATTTACTATTATTACCTTAACGTCACTGTGGCGTAGTCTAGTGGTATAGGGTTATAGCTCATGACTTGGATTCGAGTTTGGGGGAGTTTTTTCTATAAAATGGTGGAAGGTCTTACTCCCTCATGGTACGTAGCTTGGGGCTCGCATACTACCCTATAGGGATGTCACTGCGGACCCAGCCCACTAAATTCGTTGTTCAAAAAAAAATTACCTTAATACTTATTGGTTGCTTAGACATGCACCTTAATTTATGATTTTAAACACTAATTTTTATAATTTAATGATGTCAAAATCATTTAGAAAACATAAAAAGTGGACCTCATAACCAATCAAAAGTGATAAAAGTATAGACTAAGGTGTCCAAGATCTTTAGCATAGTGTGTTTGAATCATTACCCTACTTATTAATTTATTTATTTTCTATGATTTTTAATTAATTTTTAATTATAAATATACATATTTTTTAAAAATAAAAACAAAAACATATATATTTAATCAATCTCTCTACTTCACTTTACGTCTCTCTTTGCTTTTTAGTTTTCCCCACCACAAACACACTCAACTCTTTTTCTCTTTGACTCATCTCCCCGGCTAACATTCACTTATGTCAACCAACATTTCGCTAGTGGCTCACAAACATCAACGCCTCCTCCATCCTCGGGTGGCTTCATAGCTAGCACATTCACCACTAGAGCATCCATTTGTAACTTGTAAGTTACTCAAAAAAACTAAATTACACTTTTAGTCCAATAACATTTTTGGTCCCCGTAGTTTAAAAATACGGGTTGTGTCTTTTGACCCTAACTTATTACGGGTTTGGTTCTTGTGGTTTGTACCAATTTACGAATATAAGCTTTGCTACATTTGAATAGACAAAGTTACCCTTATTCCTATTAATTATTTTTAAACTAGTTTTTTTATTATTAATCTCTATTTATGTCAAATATTTAAACCCACTATCTCGCTATCATGGTCATACACACCACAACCATGGCCATACACATCACCACCACAACCAAACTGCACCAACTAAAATCTACAGGATCACACATGATTGGATTTACAAACATGGTAAAAACTCAAAATCCAAAACCTGAAATCAAGCACAACCGATGTCATTTCTAACCACCTCCACCAAAATTGATTGAATTCACAACACAGTTAAACCAAAATTGATGCCTGATGCGATACATTCAATGTAATAAAAATCAAACTTGGGTGTAAAGAGAGGAACGTAAACCCAAATCTAAAATCAAAAGAAAAGCCAATAATCAATGATGGTTACGTCTACATCAAAGTTGGGTGTAGAGAGACGAAATACCAAGATCACAAAGAGATCAAGACTAAAGGGAGGAGATCTTAAGCAGAGAGAGGTTGGAGGTAGCGTATTGTGGTGATGTGGCGGTTAAAAGGGAGAAATCTGTAACATCCTCGACTTGGGTCTAGTTGTAATTGTATGTACGTATACGTAATTAATATAATAGGAGGATATGTTATTTGTATGTAATTGAAGATTATTTGATTATATATGTATATATGTGTACTTGTTGAAATATATGTATGTATATATATATTAAGTTAAAAGAAAGAAAAGAAAAGATATTTGTCCAGAGGCGGTTTGCCTCTGGATAAGTTGTATATGTAGGTGTGTGTGTAAAATTGACTCACAAAGTCAATTGTTGTAAAGTCTCTTAAAACACACACAAACACACACTAGCTACAAGCTTTCGTGGGTTCTGAAAAGAGAGAAGTTAAAGATTTGAAGTAGTAAACTCAAACAAGGTTAGTAAGATGTTTGTTGTTGAGATTACACATGTATTATGCTAGAAATATGTGTGTTGTGTGGCTGGAAAGTTGTGTTGGAGTGAAGAACTCCATTGTTGAACATGAGAGCTTACTTGACAAGTGGGTTTCTCATGTTTGATGTTTTTAAAAGGTGTTAATGTGTTCATGAGGTTCATATGGGTGATATATGAAGCTCTAAGGTGTTTTAGAAGTGAAAACTAACAAGTTTGAAATCTGGGTTTTTGAAATGGATAATAAAAGTCGCATGAATGTTGAACAAAAAGAAGATGAAGTGCAGGTCGGCACGCGACGCGACGCGTCCCCGCATGTGTCGCACGACTTTCACTTCCATCCGACATTTGTTCATCCGACTCTTACTTGATCCGAATTTCATTGATCCAAAAGTCGCATGAGCCATCCAAAAGTCGCATGGGCCATCTGACTTTCGCATGAATGATCCGACTTTTAGTTGATCCGAAAGTCGCATGAAAGAACGCGACGCGACGCGTTCGGCTCTTGGACGCGACGCGTCGGGTGAAAATCAAGAATGTCCAATTTTGAATGTTAAGCAATTTTAAGGCACATGTTGTGCTAAGTATTGTAAGATTCTTTTAAGATGTTTATGTGCCTTAATTGGTTCTTGTACGTAATCTAGTGATAGAACCTTGTATGTGCAAACGCTTGACGCGATTGCCAATGTTTTAGGTGAACTTGTCGTGTTAGCTGAAGCAAAGTTGAGTAGTCAGACGTTGTAAGCTTTACAGGTGAGTACCTGCTTTCATGAGTCTCGATAGAGTGAGACTTGATTGCTAAATGACTATCTGATTGATTATGTACGATTGTACTATGTATGTCTGACACTTTATTGCAGGTATGCTCAAGAATGTAAGTGTAAGTCTTAAATGATGTTATGTATTGATTGATATTTGTAAGATATGAATTAGGTGCATGCCAGCGGGTCCAAATTGGAACCGGCTAGTTAATCTATGATGATATGCATGAATGAATAACTGAATGAATGTAAGACGCATGAATAAGATGAATGAATGAATGATGAATAATGAATGAATGTGCATGCTTAATGATTGATCCGGATTGCATCAAGCTATCTGTATGTGAAATGTTCGCGAACAACTATCTGACGCATGGTTAAGGTCTGTCGGTTGTAACGGGATCCCATGAGGACTTCGGTCATGATTCAGGATTTGACGGTGATTCGGGATGCATTCCGAATTGTAGGTTCTGCAGAACCGTCGTGCCTTAACGTGAGTGGTAATCAACTGGATGACCGTTGGATTACTTGAGGAGCCTTTGGCTCTGTGAATGATGCTTGGTGGACTGCTTTACGCTCCCCCACCAGCGCGGTTGGTTGTGTCTGATCCCCCGGTCTCAGTTGTTGAGCAGGACTGACTACCCTGCAAGACACGACTCTTACTGATCTTGTCAGCACACCGCTATGTGTTAAGCTAGCAATGATTGCTTATGTACGATATATGTTACATGACTTGCCTTATTGATGCTTATGACAAGTATGTACTCACTAGCTATGTTGTTTAGCTAATGGTGCTACGATACCCTTTTTACAGGTAAGGATTAGGCGGCCTGGTGAGCGGGGTTTGCCCATTGTTGGAAGTTTACCCCTTTGGGTTGGAACACTTTGTATATGATGTAAATGTATGTTGTATGGTCGGTTCCTGTGTTAGGTAACACCAACGGTTGTTTTAAGAATGGCATGATGTAATTATTTGACGTAAGCTTTTGAAAAGAAAAAATTCCGCTGCCAAATCTGGTGTTTTGAGTTGATTGAATAAATCTATTCATGATTTAAACTTGAATAATCAGTAAATTAGCTGTTTTTCAGAAGCGGTGTTACAACGACGTCTCGGACCAGCATACATTTTCTGCCTATCTCTGGCAGCTTTCAACTTTTCTTTAGCGATAGCAACCTTGTCAGCAGTCAACTGAACAATCTCAGGCCCTGCAAACTGTTTCTCACCAGCCTCTAACCAACAAGTCGGAGTACGGCAGCGACGACCGTACAACATTTCATA
>JAUEJL010093817.1:0-13940 GCA_032274825.1 Drosophyllum lusitanicum
CTATGGGCGCAGAGGCTCTGCCCCTTGGAACCCCACTAGGGGCCAGCCCCCGGACCCCCGTACTGTATTCCCGATATCAACTTATTTTATTCGAGTGTGCACTCCGCACCTCCAAACCCGAATTATAACTAAGTCTAGAATTGGCTTGTCTCATGTCAATCCCAATTATTCTAAATGTCTTGATGACACTAAAATCACCAACATATTGAAGAGTATATAGCAATTCCATCTTCGGTTGTCACTTATCATGTGACTTTAAAGAGACTATGCTCTAACATTAGGCTTTTAGATAATAATCATATTGGTTTTCTACTTACAGAGACAAGTTTTATTTATTACATACATATAATACTTTTTTTTTAACGGCAGAAGCAAAATTTTTCATAAAAAAAAACAGCACACGCTTTTATTTATTTGACATTGCAGATTGATTTATTTGACACAAACAACAAACGCTTTTATTTATTGATCTATATGTTATTACAGACGGAATGGGCATTCCAATTTAATAGACACTTCACTCAATAGTTGCACTCCGATTATAGTTGCTTTATGATTGCTTTGTTCATTAGCATTTGAGTATTTTTTTTTCCAACTTTGTTTTGTTACTACTACAAAATTCATCCGTTTATGGTTGTTTTTCTTGTGCATTAGGTTAGGTGTTTTCCAAGATCGATAATTCCGATTTGAGCTTCGTGATCGTGTTTGTTACGCCAGGAATCAACTTTATCACTTACTCACTTAGGGATGTAATGCTTTAAATGGTGCTTTGAGGTTTCTTTGTTGTATCTTGGTCGATTGAGGTGGGTTTTTATTTATTTTTCTTATATTAATTATATTATAATTGTATGGATTTGAAAATCAAACTTATATCATATACTTCCAATTTTATAACTCAATTATTTCACAAATAGGTTGAACCATGAAGAATGACATAAGTCGACAATTAATTCTAAAGTTTATAAATATGTTTTATAAAGATTTATGTTTCTTAACTGCTTTTATGATTAAAATTGTTGTTGAAGCTTCCCTCTTTATTTTGAATTTGACTTCTAAATAAAATAAAACTGTTTTCTATATTCTTAATCTTTTTTTTGTATCAATCTTCCAATAATAGTTGTATTTGTGAAGTTACTTCCAATTTTATAACTTAGCTATTTCTCAAATAGCTTGAATCGTGAATCGTGAGGCATGACATAAGTATACAAGTTGGATAGTTAAATAGTGGTCCTTTTTATTTATCTATGTACATTTATTTTTACAATGTATGCCCTTCAAACGATTTCTCAAATAGCTTATGTTAGTTACTTACATACATAAAGAAAATAAGTAAATACCTTTATATTCATTGTTGAAGCTCTTGGATAGTACATAAATATGACAATATGCTATATACTTGGTCTACAATCTGCTATATATTTTTTGTTGAAGATCATGGATAGTTTACACAATTAGCTCTTAGATTGTTTAATTCTGAAAAAAAAACTATGACAATCTCCTATATATTTTTAGTACAATCTGCTATATATTTATTGTTGAGGTTTTTGGATAGTTTACTCTATCAACTCTTGGATACTTTAATTCTATATATTTTGGTTATGTGAAATGTATTTATGGTAAAAAAATTTCTATAATCACCATTATAAGATCATTTTAGTTACGTTTGATTTTCCTCTTTCGCGGTTACTTGGAGTTTGTGATCAAAATTCAGAAAACGCCTACTTTGTTTCTAGTAACATTACTAATTCATATTTTACATAACCAGGAGCATCCATTGTTTGTCAAACGAATTTCAGAACCAAATATTCCAATGAGTATGGTTGTTAATGTAGATAATGAAAGATACCCACTACACATAATATCTAACATAAACAATGATGTCCTCGAAAATGTTGGAGACAATTTGGTCTTGTTGTTACAAAAAAAAAATGTTCAACCTCGGTTTCATTTGCACTTCTTTATCATACCATATGGTCCAATTTTTCTGTATTTTTATGAAAAGAATGGTTTGCGCTTGACAAATCTGTATGCTAAAATCTGTTGAGAAGTTCATGCAAGATATGTATCCATTGTTCAAAATTCTACATCTAGTGTTGTTCTGAATATTTAATTGATATATATATATACACACACACATATTCAATATATACATCCTATACTGAGATTTAATTTAATATACATTTTAATGTATCGGATATTGAATCTTAATTTACTTTAATATTTTTATATTTACCGGTTTGTTCAGACCAATTGATTCAAGTAATTCATCAACTTTTTACAACTTGATCTCGTGATAGGGGTAAATAACAAAAACTTACATGCTAAGTTGTTAATTCATGAAGAATTATCGAGTGTGTTCATTGGTCAATGTTTTGTGGGTTTATTTCACAAAGCTGGTGTTTAAAAAGGAAGTTTTCTTGTCTTTGAAATTTTATTATAACTTTTTTCTTATCTATCACACTTATTATTCTTTTTTTAGAAAATTATTGTGTAAAATTTAATTTTGTAACATCCATGGGTCTCTAAAGCTAGTATACAAGTAATATGGGTGTGGCCGTGTAGCAAAACATAGGCATTTTCATTGTAGCCTATGTGTAACACTTTGGCTTTTAAAACTTGACATTTACAAAAAACTTTTAATGCAAATGGCAACAGAAGACCTTAACTATAAATAAATGCCAATTATGCCTCTTAAAAGAATCTTTCAAACCACAATGTCACAAAACCATAAATCTTTAAAATCATAAACCATAATGGATAAAACGAGTCCAGTTTATCAAGTAAGCAAGTCAATAGTTCTAACATGAACAAACAACCCAAAAAGGTAAAACCCAAACTCTCCAAAGCCCGAACTATAAGCAACCTGCACGAGTACAAGATACCATTCAAGAAAAAAGTGTCAACTTACGCCTCGTGAGTCAATAGGAGTTATAGTAAAACAAACCCATCAAAATATCGTTTAAACAATTAACGGTGAACAATTGAATATATAATTATTCCCACCCAACCATCCTTGTATTTGACTCACCCGAATGCCCACAAGCAAGTTCACAATCAAAGGTTCAAATATTATTAAGCAATCTTTCTCATATAAACTATCATAAATCTTCATAATCAAATCATCTTATGAATATTATAAGTATATAATATACACTTGATTAATATTTATCTGTATGTAAACCTTAATAATTATCTTCGGCTACTTTAGCCATGGTTGTTATCTTTAATCGTATTACTTACCATGAATGATACATCAAGCTTAGTATTTAACCATATCTTTAATCCTTGAATCGTAATCAATCTTTAATTCTTCTTTCCATATCATTTACATATCTTATTTATAGTCCTTATCTTTAGTAGGACCTAGGGTAGTAAACATACGAACCTAAATCTTAACCCGGTTCACAACTCATGCATCCAGTAACCGGTGCACTAAGTGGGTCACAACTCCCACCTGCTGAGTTAGTCTGTTGTCGCTACTCTAACCAGGTAGTGCACAACATACACCATGGTGTCATTCAGGTGAAGATAATAGCAGTAGCCTGTAACCGTAAGGCAGCTCCTAACACCTACATGATGTTGTGCATTGTGACCATAACTGTAAATCAGACATCACTCCAGTGCTTGAGCACACAATGTACCCAAACACCATGTGCCACCGTAGCTATCTAGAATATTAGGTGACTCGTATGTGGTTAGTACATCTTAGAAGGCATGACCGTAACCTACTAGGCATCTTTTGTATACAGGGGACTATAACTGTAAGTAACCCGTTTAACCCGATCCTCAAGCATAATGACCCTAACCATAAGTAAAATATCAATCTCATCATTTATACATAGTAAGGAAGGTACACGTGTTTCCCTAACTTGTGTATGTAATTAATCTTTATATCGTTAATTTTGTAATTGGTGTGTGTATGTATATATATGTGTATGTGTGTGTATTTCATAACATAGTCATATATATGAAAACATTATCATGTATATCATTTTAAACGTCTTTTCCGTACCACGTTTATAAATCATATAATCAAGTTTAGAACCATAAAGAAATCTTATATCAATCATCAGAAACTGTATCCCGAAACAATCATATTGTAAGCATACCGTAATATCATATCAAGAGTTCATATCACAAGATCATATGATATAATTCAATTATGACATCATATCATATAATTCATATCACATACTCTAATTATCGAATCATATCGTTTATTATCATCTGAATAATTCATATCATATTTCAAGTACAGGTAATTCTACACCAGTTTAAAAACATTTAATTGTATTCTCCTAAAAACTTGTTTTGTCTATGTACTTGGTTTAGAAAAGTCCATAGAACTTACCTGAGTCCTTGAACACGAAGCAAATCCTCATCAATCCTCTACCGCATGCCTTAAACAATAGCCAGATCCTTTGTCACTAAAACAAAATACACACTAGATACATACACACACATGACACTTTAGCCACCACCCTTCATGCACTCTCATATATATCTTAGTGACACTACAAACAAAAATCCTTTTAGTGACTGATACTTGTTATGACATAAAGGAAAAGACGTTGGTAATCCTATTTTCCTACCAAGGCTGACGGAAAGGGTGTACGCTAGAAAAGAGTAAAAAAAGAGAAGCCTTTACCAGCCCGTATACGTTCACCTCACAATCGCCTTATACTCTCTCCAAACATAATCGTGCCCTAACTCTCTCAGCCTTTTATATGCTTACCTTCACCTCCATAGAGGTATACATCACCATTATCATAGCCACCTGTGTATGTTGCAGCCACCACCACCCCTGGAGCTCATCGACACCACAATTTCTTCCGACACGTCTCCCAACATTCACCTTCGCTGCATATCTCCACCACTAATGAGACGTACATCGCCACAGGCGTACGTCACCGGCACTACCACCACCACGGTTGGAGCTCGTAACCACCACAATTGCCTCTGACGCATCTCTTCCAATCGCCACGTACCATTCCGAGGCGTACATCACCATCATCTTCGCGACCGGCGCACATCACCATTTGTGAATGCTAAACAACCACCATGCTTACTTTCATGTCTTATTAATCGCATCAACTCATTTTCATTCCCGGAATCGCACACGGCATTTCTTAATCGAATTTGCTCATTTCTTTGTACATTTCAATAATGTAGGGTTTTATGGTTAATGTAATTAGCCCGATTCTTATTTATAATTTGCATTAATATTTCTTCCTACGACAGATAGATGCACGAGATGTATGGTTGAATAGGTATAATTCTAAGCTGCTAATTATTATTAGTAAAACAAATTAATCATTATAGCTAGCTTCAATAGCATGGATTCAACTATTTTGTATTTCTATAGTCAACTAAAGTTGATTTTGATCCTGCCACTAGACTATATTAAATATGAATTACGGGCTAAATTTTGTCTTTATTTTCTAGACAGGTCGGTATTAGTGGCCTAATTGGTGTTTAAAATAACTTAATTTAGTAGCTTTCTTTGTTGGAATAAGATCAGAGTTTGAAAAAAAAACAGCAGAACAATGATAATTAAGATGAAGAAGATGGGGCAATTTTCTGACTCTTCTATTAATGCGTACTTCATCAAAAAAAATCAAACAAACTACAATCAAGACTTCTACTTATACTAAACTTGCTGGAAAACAGGAAATAAACTAACCACTTAGTAATTTACACTAGAAACTGGGAAAGTGGCCAAACATTTAAAATAATAATAAACATTAAATAAATACTTTAAGAAAATACTGGATTAATACTTCAATATTCTCCCCCTTAGTCCAGAATTTTCAACTTCTTTTACACCAAGCAGGCTCCTCATATTCTCGAACTGATGTTTTGCCAAAGACTTTGTAAATACATCAGCCCTTTGTTCCTTGCTACAAACATACTGCACCGTAACCTCACCTTTCTCAACACACTCTCTAATGAAGTGAAACTTCGTGTCGATGTGTTTGCTCCTACCATGAAACACCGGGTTTTTAGCTAAATTGAGAGCTGATTTGTTGTCAATAAACAGCACAGGTGGTTTGACATTGCAGCCTAGTATCTCACTGAGCAAACGTTTGATCCAAATCCCTTGACAAGTCGCTGTTGTAGCTGCCATAAATTCAGCCTCACACGAGTATAAAGCAACGCACCGCTGCTTCTGCGAGCCCCACGTGACCAGGTTCTCGTTGAGGTAAAACACCATTCCACCCGTGCTTCTCCTGTCATTTACGTCCCTTGCAAGATCACTATCGGTATAGCCGGTAATTGTTTCATCTTCATCACCTTTGGTGTACACGAGACCGTAACTCACTGTTCCTTTCACATATCTTAAAATGTGTTTAACAGCCATCAGATGCTGACTTGTGGGTCTCTCCATGAACCTGCTAACAACACCAACAGCGTAAGAAATGTCGGGACGGGTGTGAGTTAAGTACCTCAAAGCCCCGACCACGCTTCTATACTCCGTTGCATCGACCGGAACTCCTCTTTCATCCCTGGTCAGTTCCAACTTGGGTTCCATCGGATATTTGCATGCATTGCAATCTTCCATACCTGTCCTTTTTAAGATTGTTTTTGCGTATGCTTCTTGCTTCAATGTGATGTAGTCTTTGTATTGACTTACTTCAATACCAAGATAATATGACAGAACCCCCAGGTCACTCATCTCAAATTCCCTGCTCATTTGCTCCTTGAAGTATTTTATTTCATTTCCACAACTTCCCGTGACTATTAGATCGTCGACATACACACCAACAATGAGAAGCTTTCCATCCTTTTTCCTTGTATAAACTGCATATTCTTGTTGACACCTTATGAAACCCAGGTGTTTCAGACATTGATCCAGCCTCGAATTCCAAGCTCTCGGGGCTTGACGCAACCCGTAGAGAGCCTTGGCCAGCTTATAGACTTTTCCCGGTTGATCCCTCTTTATGTAGCCCTCGGGTTGGACTACATAAACTTCCTCTTCAAGTTCCCCATGGAGGAACGCAGATTTAACATCGAGATGGTGTACGAGCCAACCATTCTTACTTGAAAGAGCAAATAAAATTCGTACCGTCTCAATTCTAGCCACCGGAGCATATACTTCGTCGAAGTCGATTCCAGCCTTCTGCACATAGCCTTTCGCCACCAAACGAGCCTTATACTTTATTACATTCCCAGTTGGGTCCTTCTTCACTTTGTAGACCCACTTGAGGCCAATCGCTTTCCGTCCCGGTGGCAAATCAACGAGAGTCCAGGTGTTGTTTTTTTCAATTGAGATAAGTTCTGACTTCATTGCTTTCCTCCATTCTTCATGTTTACAGGCCATTGAGTATGAAGTGGGTTCTACACTCTCATTTAATAATAGAACTTCACCTGTGTCATCATACAAATCAGTTAACAAACGGTACCTTTTAGGAGCTCCACCTCCTGTCGAGCTTGAGGTTGAGCTTGTCGATCCAACTGAGCTCGCCGGGGTTACCGGCGTTGAACCTTGAGGGCTGGACGGGTCAGATTCAGCTGCTGGTTGTGGTTCGTAATGCTCATCAGTATCATTAGTTGAGAAGTCGGGTTCCATGTGAGACTCCACATTGTTATCTTCATGTTCATCTTGTGGATTAAAGCCTTCGATCGTGAAAGTTGCCCCTGGAGTTGACTTGACCTTTACTGACTTCTCCCATTTCCATGGTCTGTCTTCTTCAAACAAGACATCTCTGCTGATGTGTATCTTTCCCGTATCCGGATCAAGTAATCTATAAGCCTTCGTTTCCATTTCAATTCCAAGGTGGACCAGCAGCTTGCTTCGGTTGTCAAGCTTCTGAAGGTGACCTGTTACTATCCTCATGTGAGCAACACAACCAAACACCCGGATATGACCGATGCTTGGCTTGCGACCGGTCCACATTTCGTAGGGTGTTGAGTCGTGAAGTGCTCTTGTGGTCACCCTATTTAGGACATAAACAGCATTTCTCACAGCCTCCCCCCATAAACAATCTGGTACTTTCATTCCTTTCATAGTGCTTCTCGCCATCTCTACAACAGTTCGGTTTCGCCTCTCTACTACGCCATTTTGTTGCGGGGAGTATGGGGCTGTGTAGTGTCGCTTCAACCCAGTTTCTTCACTGTAAGCTATGAACTCCTTTGAGAGAAACTCACCCCCACTGTCGGTCCGGAATAGCTTGACGTTATCACCAGTTTCAGCTTCTACTTCTAACCGAAACTTTTTAAACATGCTGAGTGCCTGATCCTTTGTTTTCAAAAAATAAACCCACATAACTCTAGTATAATCATCAACAAGTAACAGGAAGTACCTATTCCCAGCAGGTGTAGGAGGTGATATTGGACCACAAAGGTCCCCATGTACCAGTTCAAGTCTTTTAGTTGCCCTGAAATTCGAGTGAGTGGGATACGGTTTACGGGTCTGTTTACCTTCTAAACACCCTTCACACAGTGTCGCTTGACTCGTGATCCTTGGTAGCCCTTTGGCCATGTCTTTGTCTGACATCAATTTTAGTGCAGCATAGTTTACGTGACCCATTCGAGTATGCCATAGCCTTGCTTCCTCATCACCATTCCCAAGTAAGCACCGTGACTTAACATCTTCGAGTTGAATCTTGTACAGTCGATTTGGTGACTGCTTTACCTTCATCAGTAGCTTTCCCTTGACATTGTGAACCCACAAAAGTGAACCACGCATTATTATTCGGTCACCACCTTCTGCCAACTGCCCCAAGCTTATTATATTGCTGCACAACCTTGGAATAAAGTATACTCCTTGCAACAAACGGTGTTCCCCATTTTTACATTTAAATAAAATCGACCCTTTTCCTTCAATACGTACCTTGGAACCGTCTCCAAACTTTACGGACCCTTGAATTGAACAGTCAAGTTCTCGAAACTTGTCTTTGCAACCAGTCATATGGTTACTAGCACCATTGTCCAGGTACCACAGATTTGTATCACCACTCACGTCACTTGCCGACCTTAATTTCGGGTTTAGTTTTTCCTCATTCAAGAGCACTTCTTGGATCCTTTCATCTTCTTCAAACGTAGACAGCAACAGGGCAGGTTCACCATCAGTATTGTCTTGCGTTAAGTTGGCTTCTTGATTGCATTCACGTCGTGGATTCCGACACTCAGCAGCATAATGCCCATACTCCTGGCAATTATAGCATTGCACTTTGCTTTTGTCGAAGGTATTTGTAAACCCACGACCCCCATCACGTTGTTGGTGACTTGCACCTCTTCCTCGACCACCACGATTACCGAAACCGTTGCCTCTGCCACGGCCTCTTCCACGGCCACGTGAGTTACTAGAACTCCCTCTATAAGACCTGCTTCCTGATTTTGAATCTTCCCCGTTGTGTTTTTTGTTCTTTTCAGCCCACTCTTCACGAGTTAGTAGGAGTTTCTTATCTTCCACTTCACCATGCCCTTTCACCCTTTCTTCATGAGCCTTCAATCTGCCAATGACTTCCTCCACCGACATCGTATCGAGATCTGCAAATTGCTCAATGGTTGAAGCAATTTGTAGAAACTTACCCGGCACTGCTCGTAGAAATTTCTTCACGACATAGGATTCTTCAATCTTTTCACCAAGGGCTCGAATGTTACTCACCAGGCTGTTAATCTTTACTGCAAATTCATCTATTGTGTCACTTTCTTTCATGCTTAGCATCTCGAACTCGGCTTTCAAAGTCTGTACTTTTGCTGTTTTTACCCTGTCCGCCCCCATATACATCGTCTTCAACGTTGCCCAGGTTGCCTTTGCCGTTTCTTTCTCAGCCAACGACAAGAGCATGTCCTCCGAAACCCCCTGATAAATGGCCGCAAGTGCCAGTTTATCCTTCTTCACATCGACTGCTGTGTTTGGGGTCCTGGGCTCAACGGCTTCCCATACTCCCTGGGCCTGCATAAACACCTTCATTTTGATTGCCCAGGCGGCGTAGTTGCTTCGCGTCAACATAGGGTAGTGAAGGGTGATGGGGTTCTCTTTCTCATGCTTATCACTCTTTTCAGCCATGAGCTCTGATACTAATGTTGGAATCAGATCAGAGTTTGAAAAGAAAAACAGCAGAACAATGATGAATTAAGATGAAGAAGATGGGGCAATTTTCTGACTCTTCTATTAATGCGTACTTCATCAACAAAAAAACTACAATCAAGACTCCTACTTATACTAAACTTGCTGGAAAACTGGAAATAAACTAACCACTTAGTCATTTACGCTAGAAACTGGGAAAGTGGCCAACATGGCCTTTGACTCAACCAAACATTTAAAATAATAATAAACATTAAATAAATACTTTAAGAAAATACTGGATTAATACTTCAATAGAACAAACACATACTAAATTAACTATCTTAACTTTGATCTCACAAAACCCAAATCAACATCATCATAAAAGGAAACCAAAATCTTTAATAGTTTAAGAATTGAAGTGATTCCCAACAATTTTGAATACTATAATATAAAACAGACATCTAGCTAGTCCCACATTTATATGAGTTTACTTTTCAAATGGTCTTAAATTGTTCAACTTTCAGCATTTTAATTTTGATTTGTTACTTTGCAATGGATGAACAAGGTAATAAATTCATTCTTGCAGCTTATGTAATTATCCATCTTGTTCTTCATTCCCCATCTTAAAAATCCAGTTTTCATTATTGATTTTTGGTCAAAGTCCCTGCTTTTATAGTTTTCCTGAATATGAACTTGCCTGCAGATTGTAATTTGTTAGTCTAATATATCAACCACGTAAAGATTTATTTGTTTTCTCAGTTTGTGTGATTATAAATTGGTTGAAGCCACAATTCTTGATTCTTGGTATGTAAATATAAATTAGTTGTTTACATGATTTCTTCCATGTATGAATCTGGTTAGTATGTATATAAATTAGTTGTTTAGTTGTTTACTTGATATAATTAAATTGTAGTAAGACATTGAATTGTTATTTTGGACCAAAAACACTCTCATACAACCAATTTAGACATGTATCAAAAAGTACATATTTTGACCCGTTATTCTACCTGTCCAAATTACCAAAGTATATACTACAGTTTAATTTCTTATAAATTTTTAAACCCATTTGACCTTTTCATGTTTGTACTTAATTTGTTATACATTCTTTAAATTTAATACGTTTGACATGTTAGAATCTTGATCGTTTTTGGATTTGCTTGAAACTTGATATTTCTTTTTTAATTTGTATCGAATATGTTGAAACTTGTTTAATATGTAGTTTGTTCAAATGAGAGGTCAACCACAATGGTCAAACGAGCAAATGAAATGCTTATTACTTTATTAGATACTTGTCTTGAGGAAATAAGCAAAGTGCGAAGACGAGGAGGTACAAGATCAAGATGATAATGATGTCGATAATTAATCCAAACCACATGAAAGTATAGCGGATCGTGAATATATGATTTATTTGCGAGATCAAATTGTGAAACAGTTAATTCAAATGTAGGAATCTTTAGTGACTTTGTTATGTTTTATTCTTTTGAATATTGTGTTTTGGATATTATGTTCTTTTCGATATTGAATATTCATGTTTTAAACCTAAATATTTGATAATTTTACTCAATTAGTTGTGTTAGGAATAGAATCACCACCTTGTAAGGATCGAATTTGAAACCTTAACAAAAACTTGTTAGAAGATGCGGATAACAAAACAAGATAAACACGACACCAAGATATAACTTGCTTCGGTCGTTAGGGGCACGACCTACGTCCACAGACAGGAACAAAAGACTTCTTTATTATGACTAAAGTATTTACATAGATGTCATCCAAAATGTGCATATTTTGAATAAAATCTACCTACGATATTTATAAACACAAACTAGAAACCCTAATTAATAACCAACATAAATCCGCCGCCCGGCCAAGCCCTTAAATCTCGTATATGAATAGACAAAAAACAAATCTGGATCCTGTTTAAAAACACTCCACGACATGGAGCAATATCTCACACCGTGTAGCCTTCGAAAACCACATATGTTCCACGACGAGGACCAAGTTCACACGCCATGCATATCTCTTGATATTTGTGTATTCCACATGCACTTCCAAATTTTTTCATGCAACAATTTAATCACAAGTAATTAAATAAAACCCGGTGATTTACGTTAACGTCGAGCTTTCGTTAATTACTTCACGCCGTGAACCGTCTTTCCCTATGTCGTGAACCATCTTGTTCAAACCAAGATCCGACATCGTAGACTTCATGTCAAGCTCCCTCTTAATTATATTCTAGTTTCAATATCGTACCGCTAATTTTAAGTCACACCTAACAAGTTGAATTTAGATTAAAATTGCAAAGTTATAATAAATAAGACATTTCTAAAATAAAAAAAACAATCATTTCTTCGCAGACATAATATCTTAACCACATCTTATCCAATAACGCTTTTGTAGACATGAAATAAGACCTTCGTTCATAACTTATGTATTTAAAAACAAACAATACCTAAAATTCAGGAGAGATAATGTGTGAAAGACTTGTATGCTGATTATAAGTCTGCTTCCAGCTGACTTTTTCTTGGACTGATGAGTGCTTCGCAGCTTGACAAACTTCACTTGTTATCTTAAACTTATATTCAGGTCTTTGATATAGACTTACGTTAATAAACCTAAACTCGGTTTAAGAAGTTACTGAGTTAATTAACGGTAATTTACATAGTAAATACTAGCAAAAATGTATTGGAGTTTACGTGGCAATGTAGATTGGCTATTTTGACGACATGACGGTTGATTGAGAAAAAAATGTGAACACTATATATCATGTATGTAAATCATCGATCGATCGATCTAATGCATGCGTAACTAATATTACTTCTAATTAATTAATTAATGTTGCAAACTAGATTTTTTAAACTTGAAAAACAGAACTTATATTAATTACCAACGTACATCGATAGAATATTTAAGATTTTATTTTCTTAATGTTGGCTAGATATTCTTAATTTCTTATACAAACAGAGGCGTCTCGTGGATTTTGAAGCCCTGTGCGAAGTGAAAAAATGGGCCTCTTATACACACACACACACATATATATATATAAACAAAAATGCACTAATACTACGATATTTATTATATCAAAAACTAAAATAAAAGAAATGTAGTAAAATAGCTTATCCTATATAGTTACATGGATCGTAAAGTTCTCCTAGCATTAGTAGAAACAAAGTTATGAATCAATTCTTCATAAACAATACTCTCTAAAGTATCGTTCTCAATATTTATCATTGTTAGTCCATTAAGCCTTACTTGTTACATTTTGGAACGTAAGTAGGATTTCAACAACTTAAGTTTTGAGAAACTTTTTTCTGCAGATGCAACAGTTACTAGAATAGTCAACAATGCTCTATATTCAACAATTGCATTGCGAAAACAATCAACTTTTTACAAGTATTTTAAGACATCGTTAGGTCGGATAGTTTCCACAGGTAAAAACGTGTCAAGCAGCTTCAACTCTATATAAAATTCATTTGTATCAATATTTGATCGTCCATCATACTTAAGTGTAAATTCAAAATGACTACAGCACGACTTAAGATCTTTGTCATCAAATTCCTTCAAATTTTTAGGAAACAAAAAACCAAATATTTTTTCATACTCTTTGTACCATTCAAATCTGCTTCTAAGAGAAGCACTAGCTTGATCAACAATATATAAAAAATAGTTAACGTTATTATTATCCTGAGCTAAAAATAATACATCTTGATCACTTTGGTTCTCATCAAATTATTTTTTTCTACGAACCTGACGTCTCTGAGAGAATACCGGATCAATATTCATTTCAATGACAAGTTCCTTAGCATTATCAATAGTCTTAGATAATCCTGTTTTTCTGAACTCCTTAAAGTATTCGATTAACATGTTCACTTTTTTAATATATTAAATCAAAATATGGGCTTTCTAAAATTTTTATTTTTTAAATTGT
>JAUEJL010093828.1:0-13939 GCA_032274825.1 Drosophyllum lusitanicum
GTATTTAATGTTAACAAAAATATGTTTTGACACATGTTTCTCAATGAATTCATGAATCTAAACATATTTGTAACACTAAATGTTTTCCAATTCGATCCATAACATGAAGATTTTGAGCAAATTTTAAATCAAACATCAATATTCAAATACCCGAAGAACACATTTTTGATTTTTCAAAATTTTTTTGTTGATTAATGTTCTTCAAGTGTTCACAAGACCCATCGCAAACTCATCATGCTTTAACAAGATCATTTTGATGTCAAAGAAAGCCTTGGAAGGTCCGACATTGGTCTTTCGAGTTTCAATTTCCAGGTTCATTTAAAGTTTAACTTGGACACATTCATGATTTGCACACATATTTTGAGTATACCTTTTGATTTAGAATGACTTAAACTCGTGAGATGAAAATTTGGCAGCAAGTTTGTTCAATCTTTGTAAAAATAAATAATCAGTACACACAGTTCTTTCAAATTCGAAGAAGTTATGATCA
The DNA here is from genome assembly GCA_032274825.1 of Drosophyllum lusitanicum. Taxonomy (NCBI): domain Eukaryota; kingdom Viridiplantae; phylum Streptophyta; class Magnoliopsida; order Caryophyllales; family Drosophyllaceae; genus Drosophyllum; species Drosophyllum lusitanicum. The sequence goes on from JAUEJL010093828.1 coordinate 491, forward strand.
CATGAAGAAGAAGATCCCTTCGAAGGTACTATTTATAGAACAAAGTAAAAGGCTCTTGAAGTGTAAAGGACTTTGAAGAATCGGGTGCTCGAAGTGAACTAGCTTCGAATGAATTCGGCGCTCGAAGTGCACGTATGAGACACTGTTTCGAATTCGAAGTAAAGAGACTTCAAATGTGAAGTGGAAGACCGATTAAAATGGGTGCTCGAAGTGAACAAAAGGTGCACTATTTCGAATTCGAAGTGTGAAGACTTCGAATGCGAAGTCAATGAAGGATCTAGAAGCCTTGTTGAATTTTCTGATTTCAAATTCAAAGTGAACATTAAAGGAAATTAAGCGCTCAAAACCTTCATTAAATAATAGACTTCGAATGCGAAGCCATCATGAAAGTTCAGGTTGCGAATTCGAAGACAAGAAAGTGTGCTCGAAGTCATCAGGACTTCGCATTTCGAATTCGAAGAGGTATTTCAAATTCAAAGAACGAAAAATATTTTTGATTTTCTTTTTCAACAAAATAATAATAACCAAAATGAAAATCTTTTTGTTATTTTAACATTTTTGAATTTTTATGAATTTTTCAATTTTCTTTTAATTGCTCCCCCTACAAATGTGCGTAACTTGTATTAATTATTGATACTCCCGCTTGAATCATGCTTTCTGTATTTGCAAGAAGAACAAACGAAGTATAATATCCACTCAAATAAAAGATAAGAACAAGAAAAATAAAAATTGAATAACAGGATGTCAGATTTTATAATTCAACATGCCTAACTTAGACATTAACTCATTAAAACGAGTATCGTCCAATGGTTTAGTGAATATGTCAGCCAGTTGATTTTCAATCTTAACATACTGTAATTCAATTAAACCTTTTTCTACATTGTCCTTAATGAAATGATACCGAATATCAATGTGCTTGGTCTTGGAGTGGTGAACTGGATTGCATGAGATAGCAATGGCAGACTGTGATTCACACAATAAGGGAATTTTGTCATACTGCAACATATTCAGCCATAGCAGTTGAAGTGGAAACACAATTTTGCTTCTTGGAGGCCCAACAAACTAATCTGTCACCTAGAATGTGTGCATTGCCAGACGTACTCTTTCTTTCAAGCATTCAACCAGCATAATCTGCATCTGAATAGGCATATAACTGTAGACTTGAATCTCTTGGATACCACAGACCAAGATCAGGAGTACCTTAAGATATCTGAAAATTCTTTTGACTGCCAGCAGATGTGATTCCTTTGGATTAGACTGAATCTAGCACAAAGACATGTAGAAAACATAATGTCTGGCCTACTTGCTGTCAGATATAGTAATGAGCCTATCATACCACTGTAGTTTTTTAGATCAGCTGCTTTTACATCTAGAGTAGACAGTTTTGTTTATGAAGCCATAGGGGTTGATAGTGATGAACAACTGAGCATGTCATATTTCTTCAACAAGTCCTTAATGTACTTGAATTGACTAATAAAAATTCCATGACTCAGTTGTTTCACTTGTAATCTGAAAAAGAAATTCATCTCTCCCATCATACTCATTTGAAAACGATTTTGCACTGTAAGTGCAAACTCATCACTATACTTAGGGTTTGTAGAGCCAAAGATTATATCATCCACATAAATCTGCACTAGAATGTAGTCCTTTCCTTTGGCTTTGGTAAACAGAGTGGTGTCGGTTTTTCTTTACTGTATCCCTCACTTAGTAAATATTCTGAAAAGACATCATACCAAGCTCTCGGGGCTTGTTTTAGTCTGTATAATGCTTTGTCAAGAATATAAACATGATGTGGTAGTTTGGGATTGACGAATCCTTCTGGCTAAGACATATATACTTCCTATTTGAGGATACCATTCAGAAATGTTGTCTTCATGTCCATTTGGAAAACCTTAAAGCTTTTATAGACAGCATGGGCTAGAAATAATCTTATGGCTTCTATCCTAGCTATAGGAGCGAATGTTTTCTAATAGTCAATACCCTCCTGTTGGTTGTATCTTTTTCCAACTAGCCTAGCTTTGTTTCTCACCACTACTCCATCGGAATCGCGTTTGTTCTTGAATATCAACTTGGTACCAACAACTGATTTGTCTTCTCGTAATGGTACCAGTCTCTAAACATTTAATCGTTCAAACTGATTGAGCTCTTCTTGCATAGCAATGACCCAATCAGTATCCTTTAAAGCATGTGAGACTTTTGTGGGTTCAACCATTCTCAGGAAACTTGAATGAAGGCACTCCTTTGCCATTGCAGAACGAGTCCTTACTCCAGAATTAATGTCTCCTATTATGTGTGATTCGGGATGGGAATTCGTCCATCTTATTTCACAAGGGTTGTTAATGGGATGAAAGAATTCAATAAATCTGGTTGCTAACTCCAAATCCTCCTGACTAACATTTAGATTTGAATCAAAAATAGGAGTACTCTCATGATCAGGTTCATGAGGTACAGTAGCTGGACTGACAGTTGATGTAGACGGAGTATCCAAGGTAGGATAAGACGTAGAGTTGTCGACCTCCGTTGCAGTTGTAGTAGGATTAACGGCATCAATCCTATCACCAGAGTTAAGAACATTAGATTCAGATTGTAAGAAATCAAATAAGAAATCTAGATCATATTCAATAAGATTAGGATCATTATTTGTTTCTTTTCTTTGAAGTACTGGTCCTTAACTGACTTGTCCAGAAGCAACTTCATTTTCTTTGGTTTTAAAAGATGTAACATCTAACATGTCGTCAAATGTTACATTTATACTTTCCATTCCACAATTTGTTCTTTTATTTAAAACTCGAAAGGCTTTAGATTCTTGAGAGTAACCAAGGAAAATGGCTTTATCAGCCTTAGCCTCAAATTTTCCTAGGTTATCCTTTTCCTTGAGTACAAAGCACCTATTACAAAATATGTGAAGATATTTGATATTAGGCACGATGCCGTTTGCCCATTCATATGGAGTGTTATTAAAGTGTTTATGAATGAAAGAATGATTTTGTGTATAACACGTCGTGCTGACTGCTTCAGCCCAGTAGGAAGGCGGGAGACCAGAGTAAGATAGCATAGTCTGAGTAGCCTTAACTAGAGTTCGGTTGCATCGTTCTACCACCCCATTTTGTTGTGGAGTGTATGCTACAGAGTATTGGTGTGTGATCCCCACTAGGTCAAGATATGCAGATAGAGTCTTGTTCTTAAATTCAGTACCATTATGAGTTCTAATAGCACCAACATTTTGCTCATATCTGTTCTGTTGTTGTTTGATGAAGGAAATGATAATGTGTGTAGCTTCATCCTTAGACCTTAGAAACTTAACCCAAGTATATCTTGAGTGATCATCGATGATTACCAAGATATACTTCTTCCCACTGCGTGTTTGGACTCTCATCGGACCACATAAATCCATGTGCAACAGTTCCATCGGTTTCTTTGTGCTTGAAACCTGTTTAGTCTTGTGAGAGGATCTTTTCATTTTCCCTTTTCCACAATGTGCACACAGATGGTCTTTGTTGAACTTTAACTTAGGCAGGCCTCTCACCAGATCACCGGTCACCAGTTTGTTGATATTGTTGAAATTAAGGTGAGAGTTTTGTGTGCCACTGCCAAGTTAGATCCGATGAGGCTTTACTTCGTAAGCACGCTGAGATCTATGCATTGTAGTTGTTCAAGTCGATTGAGTAGAGATTTGACTTCCTAGTGCCAGACAGAAGTACATCCCTAGTTTCGGTTGTGACTGAACAAAAATTCTTTTTGAACGTGACCTCCAAATCCTTATCACAGAACTACCCAATGCTGAATAAATTGTGGCCCAGTCCTTCCACAAAAGAAACCTTCTTAATTTTTATACTTTTCTTGACTATATCTCCGTACCCTAGTGTCGGTGCAACATTGTCATTCCCAAACCGAACATTCCCGGAGTATTTGGGAACGATATTTTGGAGAGGACTCTTGTCACTGGTCATATGTTTTGTACACCCTGAGTCTAGGTACCAGAGATTAGGTTCCTGCATAATGAAAACAAAGATTTAGGTCCCCATCTTGAAATAGGTCCTTGCGTGTTAGCTTTACCCAACTCATTGACCTCTTTTACAACAAAAATAATGTTTTTCGTTGAAATCCATTGTTGTTTTTGTTCTTTAGGAGTAAACTTTGAATTATTAATCCAAAAAGGATCACCAACAATTTTTCTAACAATTGGAAGTGGAATTTTAACATATTCCCTCGCTGGAGGTTGAGACTTTGTTTTCGTTTTTGGTTTCCACACTCGAACTGATTTTGGTTGATGTTGGATCTGTGAATTGGGTTTCAATGGAGAAAACACCCTTCCATGGGTTCTTTTATTGTTTTGGAATGAACTTGTTTTAAGTTTTGTCGGATTTGGCATTTGTTTGGCTTTTGTTTGATGTGGCATTGATTTTGATTTAGGAACTGAAGCAACTTGATTGTTAGGAAAACCAGATGATTGTGTTCTTGGTTTACGTGAAGAATTTTGTTTCCATGATCGATCTTCAGTAGAATGCCAAGCCTTGAGGAATTCCTTGTATCCACCTCACCTGTATGCTTCTAGTTCTCTGATTGTGAGTAAGCAATTCGTGTAATTCAAGCGATTCATCATGTGAAATGCATGTTTTGAGACCCACTGATGAATGATTACACCTCTTGAATTAATGAAAGGAACATGGCATTGGTTTTCATATGGAGCTCTCCAACTCTCACATGGTTTAATTCTGAATGACTTTGTGAATTTGACATATGAACATTTAAAATCACAATGACCATGCAAACAACCACTACTCACACAAAAAGATGTTGAAGCAATCATTTCCATTTCATTTTGAGAATTACATTTATTTGAAAAAGCGGTAATATGATGACATTTATGTGTAAAATCAGTACACATCCTACAGGACCTAGGTGCGACTATTCTCTAGTTTTGCTCCGTTTTACACTTTGCCATTTTGTTGTCGATTTTCTTTAAATCTGAAACACGAGCAAATTTATTAGTTGTGCTTTGATGATGATTGTGTTTAACAGAATTGATAGGAGATTTTTGTTTATGGGAATGAGTAAATTGAGTTTTGATAGCAGTTTTGAGATTTTATTTTGAAATCGTGTTTGGTTGTCTGCTTGTAGATGCCTGATCAAGAGAATGTGGTTTTTGAAACCGTTGTTTAGGAACCTCTTCTACCATCTTCATCGTCCCTTTCTCCACAATGGAAGCTTTACTTGTTGGTTTTGAGTCAGAAGTAGTTAAGGAAGATTGTGTCAAGGTATCCTTATTACAATGACATGAAATATCTTTTTCAGATTCAGTTATTGTAATTTTCAAATGACTCATGATGATGGTTTCAAAATAATAAGCCTCAAGTGTTTCGAGACATCTTTGTAACACCATATGAGGAATATACATAGCGTTTCTCTAACTACTTCAGGCTTCTTTAACTCTTCTTCAAAGTATGCCAATACTGAAATATCTGAGTCACTGGGTTCTTGAGGCCCAGTAGAAGCAGATTCATTTAAGATTTGGTAGTCAAAAGGAATTTCCGTTTTAAATTTTGAACTTCTTTTCGTTTATTCTTTAACTAATTCCTCCTCTTGACCTACAAACACCATGTGCTTCGTGATGCCATCATTCATCAGGTTGAAATCATATAGTTGCGCTATCACCTTTTCACTTATCTTCGGGTTTTCAAAACCTAGACCCTGGTAGGTCCATATTCGTTCCTTAGATTTGTTGAGGATGATTGTTTGTTCCCTTTGGCATCTTTTTATTAATGTATCTTCCAATTCTTTGATTTTAGAGTATAAATCTCCTTTTTCTCTTTTAATGAACTCTGTGTCTTTTTCTGCACTTATTTTTTCAACTTTTAAATTATGTATTGTGGTATTCATATTTGTAGTTAATTCCAGCAGTTCATTTTCCTTTTATGTGATTTTCATTTTCAGTTCGGATATTTCCTGTTCTGTTTTATAAGTTTCTATTTCTTGATTTCTTATGATTTCTTTCATTTTCTCCTTTTTGATTTTAGACTTTTGTACTTTTCTTTCTAACTTTTTCATTCGATTTATTATGATGTGAACATGTTTCATGCTCAAACCACCACCTGATTGAGAGTTAGAATGTACCGTTGGTCTTCATCATCTGCATCAAGTTCATCTTCAGAGTTGTCATAGTGTGCCTCAGGCTCCTCATCAATGTCAGAAAACTCTTCTTCCATATCAGCCATAAGACAAAACAGAGCTTGTGCGTCATCTTCAAGATCGCTGCGATCGATGTCTGACAGGAACTGATCTTCTTCCACCATCATGGCCTTACCTACACTCTTTTTCTTAGACAATCTGAGCTTTTGTTTGTAGTACTCAGTGTCTTTCTTTTTCTTTTGTGTGCAGTCTTTGATGTAATGGCCGTTGCCCTTATAGATATAGCATTTCCTTTCATCCTTCTTCTAATCCTTAATGAACTTCGGTTTGTCTGAAACCTTGAAAGTATCTGGTCTACGAGACCCAGATGTGTATCGCTGATGGTTATTAGTTTTAGAATAATGGTTCTTAAAAGCTTTTGTGATGAAAGACATTGCTTTTGTAACTTGTTCCATCTCAGACCCATCTGACTCATCAGAATCTGAGTCAGATATAGCAACTTGTTTGAATTTTTGAGTCCTCGATGGTTCTCTGGGGCACTGTTCAGCAGCAACTAGAGCAAAGGGATCAACTGTCATTTTTGGAGATGATTTGGAGACTTCATTTTGGTATTGTTGAAGATCTTCAAAGATATTGTGGTATGTCACAATTGTCAAATTCCTATTAATGCGCTTGTACAATTTGACATGCTCTTCCATTCCGGACCCAGAGCTCTCAGGAAAACATAGTTTATATCCAGATATGTTCGTTCCACTTTGTTAATTCGCAGTTCGTTTTGCAGTTTGCAGAAACGACTGTAAGTGTCTATCAGCAACTCATTGTCTTTTGTTGTGAATTCATGGAACATATTGACAAGTTGTGTTCTTTTTATGTGTTCTCCCTGCTCTGTACCTTGAATTTGTCTCTTTATTTCATCCCATATATCTTTTGCAGTGGCCAAGCGATCAACTCTCATGTACATTTCGGATGAAAGTCCCTGTTTCAAGTAGTAATTGGCCAATCTGTCTGCCTTCATTCTCTCCTTTTCTACTGCTATTAATTCATCTAGGGTTTTCTCTCTTGCAAACCCTGGAATTGGAGGATTGTTATCTTGTTGTGCGTTGATGATTCTGTAAAATTTCTTGTCTCCGTTGAGAATACAGTCGATCATCATCTCTCCATAAACCTCAATGTGTTCAAGAAAATCCATAAACCTACCCTTCCATACGAGATAGTTGTTGCGGAATAGGACACGGGGTTTAGAATCAGTACCAATAACGAGAATCTCGTTAGAACTTGACATTTTCTTTACTTGATATTGAACGATCGTTAACTTGAAAAATGAGGTTGTGATTGTGTTCGAATAAGGAATTCGAAGTGTTAAAAAAATGGTTCGAACTGATTTAAACTTTGGTTCGAAGGAATGAAAGTGTTCGAAGTCTGAAATGGTTCGAAGTGAATTAAGGTATTTGAAGTGGTTTGAGTTTTGGTTCGAAGTGATTTAATTCAAACTGGTTCGAAGTAACTTGAATTGATTTTGAATTTTTTCGACGTCAACTAAGCTTGATTTGCGAATTTGAAGTCTAACTTGGAAATGAGTTCTTTCGAATGCGAAGTTAGGTGAACTTGGGGTTTTAAACTTGATTTCGTATTCGAATTTGGTATTAGGTTTCGAACTAGGATGTTGATTCGAAGTCTTTGAAAGGTTTCGAGTTCGAAGTGCAAAGGGGGTTCAAAGCATAGTTTTCGAAGTGCATTGAAAGTTCAGTTGAACCAAGTATTCGCTTGAAGTCTAAGGAATGTAGCAACCTTAGTTTTCAAAGTATATTAACTTTGTATTCGAACCCACTTGTATGCTCGAAGTCTATTGACTTAGTATTCGAAGTTAGCTCAAACATCGAATTCGAAGAAATTAATCCGCTCGAAGTCTTCTTCCTTGAACGGTTTCAGAATTTTCAAGGATTTAGTTTGTAAATAACAAGCTCGAAGTGAATGGGCACATAACTGACAAGCTCGAAGTCACCTTACAAACACCTTTTCCTTCGATTTCTCAACAATTATCGATCAAAAACTCAGATCTAAACTGTTCTTCGACATCTTCAAGTGTTCTTCAATTAATTTTTGAAAATCAGTGAAAATCCTGGTAAAATACCTTCGAATGATTCCCTTTGATGCGTAATCTAATAATATCAATCAAGAACCAAATAATTCCATCATCCACTTCGATTTTAAACAGAATTCAGAGGCGAGATTCGTAAGAACAAAATCGTAAAACCTTCAAAAACTGATCAGAACGGCTTCAAATCATTCTATAATGAACTGTAATCGATTCAAAGAAGTTTTCCGACTAGAACAGAATCAGTTTCGACTGTAAATGCATTCAAACCTTAATCTTCAATTTCTGAACAGTGAGTTCTCGGTTTCTGGACAGTACCTTCCTTCGATTTCTGATCTTCGATGGATGAACTCACAATCACGAGCCTACTTAGATCAAGCTAGGCTCTGATACCAATTGATGATCCGTGAATCAAGTAATCTTAGATGAAGTTTGAGATAAACACACACAAACACCGTGGGCAATTGCTTTGAATGAGAAATTGTAATATTGCAAAAGCTCTCTACAAACAAGGTGCCATGTCCCTGTATATAGGCAAAGGGATTGTCGTGGGCTATCTCTCTATTTTACAATTCTAACACAAAACTAATAAACAACCATGCATACAAAATCTGGTAATGAGCCCCTAAAACCTAAGTTTTCCCCCGTGAGCCAACGGAGGGAAAAAAGTCAACTAAGGACACAACCAAAGATTTCGCAGTGTGCTCCGGCTTGATCCCTTGCCTCCAAATGGCCTCCGGATCCGTGATCGCCGAGACATCTCCCAAGACTCCGATGGTTGCCTCTGGTCTTTTCTTCATAGTTACATACAAATATGAAAAGAAATGGCATGCAAGCCACAAATGCTATTTTAAGCTAATATACAATTACAAGGAATAACAATGGCATGCAAGCCACAATAAGATACAAATTTCCAAACCCAATGAATTAATTATTACAAACCATTGTGGTACATACCACCAAATGAATGAAATAAACAAATACAACCAAACACCACACAGAGGTATATAGGCTCAAATTACCGGTGCTCACAAAAATCCACAAACAAACAAGCATTGTGTGCCATACCAAACCATGCAAAGTAGTATCCCAATTATGTTTGCTCCAAAAACTCAAGGCACAATGGAACAAACCTTGTACATATGAATTAGGATTACAAACACTTTCCATATTCATATAGACACTTAAATACATGTGTGCATTTTAAGCCAAACCACCCAATACATACACATACAAGAATTAGGACACTTATAGGGCTTTCCAAGGCTAAAAAGCCAAAAAACATATTCTAAAAAAACCAAAATCTAAGTGCTAAAAACCGAATTCATTTTCTATTTCAAAAATGTCAAAAACATTTTGTTCATGATGACTTCACGAGCTATTGCCCTTCACGACCCTCACGACGTGTGAAGAGAGTACGCTCCACGAATCGTGAAACAGTTAAAAAACCCTTCACGACAAGCAACCCACGAGACTGGTCGTATAACCTTCACGACTCGTGAATCAAGCCACAAAGGTGCAAGTCATCATAAACTCGGTTTTGCAAGCCACAAAGGTGCAAGTATTTTGCAAAGGTGGCTCTGATACCACTGTTGGGATTCACTAAAGAGCCAAGCACACAACAGAAGCAAATAAAATACACAAAAAACAAAGCCTTAATGAATCCCAATGGTGGTGGATCTTTGCAAGAACACATGCAACCAAAGAATGAACAAAGGTAGAAGAAATTATACCCTTGAAGAAGCTAGAATTTTGACCGGAATAAATGGCATGGGATGTTGCTTCAAACAAGTGGCTCCAAGTCCTAATTGAAAGTCCACACCAAGCTAGCTTCAACCCCAATGTACTAGCAACCTTCTTGAGCTCATAAACACTTTGTAGATCAAAAAGAACAGCCATGGAACTTAGGTGCACAACAACTTCTTTGAACACTTTGCACTCTCCTCACAATGTAGATTGTTTAAGTGTTTAAGCTTGCACAAGTTCACTAAGAGTGTTAGAGGTGGTGAATGAGGCTCTTATATATAGACAAAAACATGCCTCTAGAACTACCAGGTTTGGATACAAGCTAGCTCTTTCATTCAACCAAAAGCTGGTCCAATAAAACATAAGTGTCAGTTGAAATTCTGCCTTCACGACCCTCACGGGCCATGAAGCCAAAGGTATCACGACCCGTGCCGCCTGGAAAGGACTCGTGGGGGCACGGTGCTTCACGACCCGTGGCACATCCTTCACGGTCGTGAAGCCTAGGTCAGATTGAATTTGACCCTTTTCTCTTATAGCAGACTATTTGGATGGAAACTTGGTGTGTGACCCAATAGGCCCGCACTTTATTCGCAGTGATACTATCCTACGTGTGTTAGTGGGCAGATTCCAACACTTTAAGTTTGTAAGTTTAATTGAACCAACCCGCGTATCTGAACCACTTGATGATCCAGACTTGGTGATTACCATGCAAGAAGAGCTTAATCAATTTGAAAGGTTAAAAGTGTGGCCATTAGTTCCAGGACCTGAAGGCAAATCCATCGTAGGAACTAAGTGTATCTTCAAAAACAAAAAGGATTTTGATGGAGTCATAATTTGAAACAAGGCCAAGCTAGTTGCAAAGGGTTACAAACTGTAGAAGGTGATAGATTATGATGAGACTTTTGCCCCAGTTGCTCGGATTGAAGCAATTCAATTATTTTTAGCGTGCGATACCTTTCGGAATTTCTAGGTTTTCCAAATGGATATGAAAACAGCCTGTCTAAATGAAATCCTAAAGGAAGAAGCGTATGTTTATCAACTTGATGGTTTTGTTGACCGTAGAAAACATGATCACGTATACATATTTGAAAAGGCGATGTACGGCCTCAAGCAAGCTCCGAGGGCATGGTTAGACATGTTGTTAACTTATCTTATTAGAGAGGGATACTCCAAACGAAAAATTTATACGACTTTGTTTACAAAGAGAAAAGGAGATGACTATCTATTAGTCAAGATCATTTTCTTCAGATCTACAAACCAAGAGTACAGTCATGAATTTTCTAACACAATGACAAAACTTTTTGAGATGTGCGTGATAGGAGAGATGAACTTCTTTCTCGGATTGTAAATCAAACAACTATCAAATGGCATTTTCTTAAACCAAGCTAATACATCAATGATTTATTAAGAAAATATGAAATGTCTAATTGTTCTTGTTTGGCCACCCCTATGTCATCTAAAACCAAGCACTTTGTTGATCTTGATGGAAAAGCAGTAGACTTAAAGTCATATAGAGGGATAATTGGTTCGCTTTTGTACTTGGCCGTGAGTAGGCCAGACATAATGTTCTCTACATGTCTGTGTCCAAGATTCCAAGCCAACCCAAAGAAATCACATCTCCTAGCAGTCAAAAGAATCTTCAGATACCTGAAAGGAATTCCAGACCTTGGTTTGTGGTATCCTAAGGACTCTTAATTTGATCTCATTGCTTACTCCGACTCACATTATGCACGATGTATGCTTGACAGAAAAAGTACTTATGGTAGTGCACACTTCTTGAGGGATAGACTTATCTGCTGGGCTTAAGAGAAGTAGAAATGTGTGTCCATGTCAACATAAGTCAATGAATGCATAAGTTTAGGGGGAGAAATAAACATTACCAGACAACAAGTATACATTCAATATGCATACTTGTATGGGGAGAAAATGAAAACTCAATCCAAAAACATGTCAATTTATTTATGAGTTTTGGGACAAATCGGTCAAAAACCTAAAATCAAAGGAAAATAGTTTGTATTTTGATGAACAACATAATTCCATGCAAAATTTCTTTCAACTGAATTCGGTTGTCATTTACATAATGAAGCGAATTTTTCACACTTGGAATTATTTTGACTTTGGATTTCGGTCATTGTTCATAACCCAAATTCGGTTATACATCAATTTGGTTGATTGTTTGTCTTTTCACTTTGAGGTTCCCTATGAAATGAGGCATGGAAGGGAGCCACTCCGAAGAAGTTCCGGGAGTTACAAAGGAAGCTTCGAGCTCATATTGGTCATGGGTTGAGTACCGTAATGGAAGTTGATTTATTAAGTATTAACCATGCTCCTCTCCACTTGCTTCCTCTAGAGATTTTGAAGAATAAAGCAAAAAGGATAGCGAGCAATCACTCATCAATGAGGACTAACCCTTTGTCTCCCGTTCAAATGCTAACCATTATTCTCGGTGGATGTTGCAACGAATCGGTTGTTTAACTTCAAATTCTTTCAAAATTCACCCAAATTCTAGTGACTTTAATTCTTGGGATAAACATGGTTTGGTGTTTGGAAGACCGAAATTCATCTCTTAATACATCAAAAGTTTTATACATCCAAATTTGGTTGAAGTGGGTCACCCTAAATTGGTCACAATATTTAGAAATTTCTTATAACATCTCATACCTGATTTCTGGTGTCCATAGGTACAAAACTTTTACAACCAATGTCCTGTGTATTTAACTTCGAAACTTTTCAAAATCTTTTAAATCTAGTTAATGCTTAAGGACATGAACTCGGTTACATCCCATATAACTTTTTTCTTAACCCAAAATCTGGTGCAACCGAATTCTGTCAAATACTTTGCTAATTGTTCAAACTTTCAAGTGTTAACATGTTTACTATATTTTTTCGTTACAGATGTCTGACGTAAATCCTTCCAAACCTAACCTATCCAGTTCGAAACACACTATTTTCTCAACCACCCTCATGAACCCAAACACATACCCACCTTACAAATCCAACAATTTCCTCTTTAATGCCAAAAACTGTTGGTGTCTACCCACCGTCACTCGCACGTGCCTATCACTGCCGATGAGTAACGGGCCTTTTGGGTCATACGCCAAGGAATGATCCTGACAGCATGCTAGAAAGGAGAAGAGCAAACTAGTGATTTTGCTATGAAAAGGAGCTTCATGACCATGAAGGATTTTGCTTCATGGAATGTGAAGGCTAAAGGATTCATGACCATAAGCTTCTTCATGGGCCGTAAAGGCCTAGTTCTTCACAACCTCTTCACGGCTAGTGAGAGGCCGTGAAGGGAAACTAAAATGTCACTTTGCTTTTACTGGACCCTTTGATGGTCCAATGCATGGACACCCTTTTGAAGGCACAAGAATAAACCTTGTACATATGCATTAGGATTCCAAACACTTTGAAAACCATATTCATATATACACAAAATACATGTATGCATGTATGCATTTTATGCCAAAACCATCCAA
>JAUEJL010093839.1:0-13938 GCA_032274825.1 Drosophyllum lusitanicum
ATGTTGATTATTATGCTATTCTGTACTCACTAGCTTTTATAGCTAACAGATACTACCTCTCACATGTGCAGGTGATCCTCAGTGAGCTTGGGAGCCTGCGGGTAGTTTACTTTCATAGGAGGAACACTGTCTTTTGATAAAATCTGATGTTATGTATGTTTTGTAAACAGATAATGGTCGAACGGTTCAGTATAGGTAACACCAAACCTCGTATGTGGCAAATTTTGAATGTATAATATTGGCCACATGTTTTAATTTCCGCTACGTGTTTAAATGAAAAATATAAAATAGTATTTTAAAAAAAAGAAAAACTTGGTTCTCAAAATCACGGTGTTACACAACAGTACCGGAATTCAACCTGTCGGTTTTACCATCGGACTCCAACAATCGGAATTCGAGGTAATCGGATTTTGACATCATCTTCTTCACTACATAATCCACCGGCTTCAAAACCTCCATGAATCATCTATCCCGCAATCATAAACTTCTTAAAGCTTATCATAAACATAACCAAACATCTATAAACATGCTATCATGTATCAAAAACACCATATTACTCAAGAACATAACAAATCCAATTAAACCCATTAGTCAAGTTTACATGCAAATTCATCCATGGTGTTTATATACAAACCCAGTAGATTATTTTCATCATTTATACATGTTTAAACATAAATCATGATTCAATTAACAAAACAAGAATCATACAAACCTTACACCTTCAAAAAATTAACTTCAAATTTACGATAACTTCTCTTCTTTCTTTCGAAACACACACACTACACACACTAGCAAATGTTCAAGTGAGTTGGTGATTACAGAGAATTCTAAGTTATCTCCTAATCCACGCATGCATAAAACCGAATATCAAAGCAGGAGGTGTAAACTTATGCCATTTCCCAATTTCCCAAACATGCGTACGTATACATATATATTAATCAATATATATACTTTATTTAAAAGTTAATCACTATTAAATAAACATTTAAACAATTAAATACCAAGTGTTAACTTACCAAAGCCTATGAAACCACTAGGCCCAAAATCAGGATATGATCACCTCAATCTGAGTTCTTATGAGTAAGATATGATCAAAACAATGGAGGTATGTCGGAGGGACAACTTTTCACATTTTCTTCACTTTCTTTAGTTTTTGCTCAAAATTTTTGTTATCCACCCTTTTTGACCTGAAATTCAACAACTTAAGATAATAAATATATTTTGACTTATTTACGAACAAAAATAGACTAAAATAAAACAAATATCGCTTCAAATATATATATATATATATATATATAAATATGGCGATATAAATAGCACAAGTTTATTGAATGTGTTATGTCACATTCCTCACTCAAACACAGTCTCTGGCTTCATGGATTGCTAAGATCTTTGCATAATTAGATGAAGTGGCTATAATTATTTGGTCTGTAGAACACCATGAAATTGTTATATCGCAAAAGGTGACAATGATGTCATATTTGAGATCATCCAGTATGAAGATGTGACATGTACCCAACATATTTGCAAAACCAACTAAACTCGTTTTTTATAGTTTAGTAGTTTATAAACCTGAATCATTGGTACCTTGAAGGCATCATAATATTCACTTTATTCCATTATATATCCCTTCACAGGACACGAACTATATTTCGCTAATAAATTCAAAGAAAATGATATATCAGGTCTCGTACGGCTAGCAAGAAACATATGCTCCAATGACACTTAAATATGATACTTCAGAACAAAGAATCTCATCATCTTTTAAAGTAGAAAAAGGTATTTCTCAACAACAAATGATCTTACAATCATTTGAGTGCTTAGAGAATGTGATTCATCCATATAGAATCCTTTTAACACATTTCAGTATATGCTTATTAGTGCATAAGGATTCATCCTTAAGGTATTCAATTTGTAACTCAAGACAAAACTTTGTATTTCCAATATCTTTTAATTCAAATATGTTTTTCAAGTATACAATTGCCTTAGAAAGTTGAGCAAGAATTCCACTTTATTTAAATCATCAATGTACACGATAAATATATTTGACCAAAGGGATGTTTTGATCCGGACTTGTGTATTTTGATATTTTCATTGATAGGGGAAGTTACCGTCCATGACAAAGGCAGTGGTCAGCGAGGTTATCATTGAAAGGGAGGTGGTGGCCGGTAAGGTCAAGTTTGCAAGTGAGAGAGGTGAGAGGTAATTCATTTTTTAAAAAAATTATTTGTTTTTGATTAAAAAAAACATAAAATAGGGATTTTACTATTACACCCATTATGAGGTTTACTACTCTTATAGTATATGGGCAACTATTTTTTGGACCAAAATTATGCAACTTAAAAAAAATAACTATCAATGTAATGACACAAGGTATGGACATAGAAGGCCAACAAGAAATTTATTCCTTGAATAAATCAAAATTTAATTAGAGGAAATGACGTGTGCAGTTAGATACACTTATGTTAGGTGTTTCTATAATTACAAATATTTAAATGAGTAAATAATAAAATAGGATAGAATATATGCTTATAGCAACACCTATCTTAGGTGTTTTCACACTCACAAACAACTAAAACGAGGTATATATTAGTCATTTTATCATTTCCTCATTTAAGTGTTTGTAAATGTGAAAACACCTAAGATATGTGTTACTAGTTGCACTTATCATTTTCACATGATTAAAATACCCTTATTTAAAATGTTTATAAGTGTAAAAACACTTATAATAGATGCTGTTATAAGCATATATAGTATCCCATTTAATCATTAGGTAATTTTCTCAATCCTAGAGTAAAAAAACTGTGTTCATAAACTAGTTGATACCATAAGACTATGAGTATAACCTTTCATTTCTCTCTGTCTTACTCCAATACCATATTACTATCACATCACTTTCTCCTCCCCTTTATTTTTCATATTCCAAACTGAAATATAGTCTAACCAAACTTTTTTCCACCCTTTAGTTTTTCTCAGATGAGGTCGAATTGAGAAAACCAAACACCTACTCAAAATTAATATACGGGTGTTTCCAAGCCATCCAATAAAACACATAATACCCGAAGGTGTTTCGGGTCACCCCATATTACCAAGGTTGAGTAATGCAACAGGGTAGAAAAAGAAAAGGTTTTTCAAACTCTTTTGCTAGACATAAGCGAACTTATTAACCTACCATCTTATACAACCACCCCCCCAAGCCAGATCTGCGTTCTTCTGCAATAACTCGTCACTCCCATGGAGTTCTTTGACGAAGAAAGCAGACCCAGATTCGTTCTTCAATCCCGATCAACCCCTAAATCCACCCCCCAATCCGAAAACCTCGATAATCTTCTTCACAAGCCAACTCTTTTTGTTTCTCTATCTCTCTCTGCACTCCTCTTAACTCTATCCCTCTTCTACTTCAAATCCGATCCTCTTCAATCCATCTTCATCTGGTTTTCATTATCTTTTCTCGTCGGTCCCTTTGCCCCTCTTTCCCTCACCGCCGGCGACATACGCGTCGGTCTCGGTCCGGCCCTTCAACCACAATCCCCTTCTCGACAAATCCCAGAATCCGAACCACTAAAACGATCCAGATTCAGGCCGAGAAAGCCCGATCAGGAGTTCAATTCGATCCCAGCTGTCATTGTAAACGAATCCCAAAAACCTGTTAGCAAAATCGATAACGATGTTACCGTAGTGGAAGAGAAAGATTGGACCGAAGCAGATCTGGATTTGTTGAAGAAACAAATGGTGAAGAATCCCGTTGGGATGCCGGGGCGGTGGGAGGCGGTTGCGGAGGCGTTTTCCGGGCGGCATAAGGTGGACAGTGTGGTGAAGATGGCTAAATCGACGGGAGAAAGGAAAGTGAACGATTCAAATTCGTTTTCACGGTTTTTGAAAGATCGGAAAGCAGTGGACAAGAGGGTTGATGAGGTTATCGAGAATGAAAGAGAGAAGGTTATCGAGAATGAACGAGAGAAGGTTATCAATGGCGGAAGTTGGAGCTCTGCAGAAGACATTGCGCTGCTGAATGCATTGAAAGCTTTTCCTAAAGATGTGGCCAGGAGGTGGGAGAAGATCACTGTTGCAGTTCCAGGAAGATCAAAGGCTGCTTGTATGAAAAGGGTTGCTGATCTTAAAAAAGACTTTCGGAGTACAAAAGCTGCTTCTGAGGCTTAATTATTCATGGTGTTCTTATTCAAAGAGGTAATTTTTGCATCAATTAACCATGAGATTAATTCTATAGCAATTTTGGTTCTACTTGAACGAGGGATGTAATTCATAACCGATAATTTAAATTGTTAACCTTTGATAATACTCGTTGAAATTAAAATATATTTAGTTTTCAAGCTAAATTGTATGCTGCTCTGTTCCTTGGACCTTTTGATTCTGCAATCACACATTAATTATTAACAAAGAAAAGGGAGTCTGAATCTCAAAGTTTCCTTCTTTTTATTTAACTTTTGGAATTCTATTATTAGTTATTAACAAGAAAGTGCTTTAAGTTGAAATCGATATGTATAACAGATTCTTGAAATGTATCATTTCTTCTTGTCCAATGGTGTTCATTCGAATAGGAAGAACCCTATCAAATATAGATTATTTCTTACGAGACATAATGACACGTGCTCTAAAGAGTATTACACCCTTATTGCTTGTTGAATCCAGCGAATGTTGTGAAAGTATGATACTCCAAATTTACGAGTTAACAAAGTTTTATGAAGCATTCTTGGTGGAGAAAATCAGAAAAATGTGAGTAACTAACTGAACTGAATCGAGGCAAAGAATCGGATTGAAATTTGAGATCAACATAAACGGTGATGTTGTAAAAATTAAAGCCTAGCCTGTAGAAGGACCAGTTTTGCTTTAACGCCCTGTTATCAAGTTTTTTTGAGGAAGGAAAGGAAATGATTTGGAAGGAAAACTTTAAAAAAGGTGTTCTTGAGAGGGAAGGATAAGAAAGGAAATGGAGGGGTTTGGAGGGAGAATGTAGGCTTATTTTGATGTCAAAACTATCCTCCCAAAAGTGGGATGATTTGGAAGGATAGGATTTCTTTTCCTTTCCTCCCCCTGCTTAAACTCGAGTTTTGGAGAAAAAATAACTGGGCTTGTTGATCTCATCAAGAGAGTCGGTCCCAGGAATCTAAAATGGTCAAAACTCAAAAATCAGCGTTTTATACTGCTGGAGGATCAATAGATCAGAAGGGTAAAGACAAGTTAATGGTTTTGTACCTTGCTATTTGTTTTGTTTTTACTTCTAGTGAATGTTGTTAGTGTATGTTATTATGAACAGAGATGATTTGTACACAACCAGGATTTTTCATACACAACAAAAGGTATGTAATACCTTTAAATATATGGATAAGAATAGTAGTTTATAACCGTAACTTTTTTACCCTTAAAAACTATTTACACTTGTACAAAATTCCATACTTAATCAATCATATGGGACTGACTACTGAGTTTCTTCTGCCATTTAAGGAGCTACTCTTCCATACCGTGCAAGCAGATCTGCCTTGATGTACATACATTAGAATATAAGAATTAGGTGAAACATTATGCATTTCAAGTTAATTATGTTCATTTGCTCGATAAACATCTTGCATCATGTGTGGCACGCACAATGAACCAAGGAAGTGAATTAAGGTCGTGGTAACACTTGCGTGATAGCAGGCCACATAACTAAACGGTTTCTCAAGTATAACTGGAATTGCCCAAGCATCGTTGAGCTCATGTTTGGTTTATTCTTGACTTGTTCTATTATGCACCCATGAAGCATGGTACATT
Source organism: Drosophyllum lusitanicum (assembly GCA_032274825.1). NCBI lineage: Eukaryota > Viridiplantae > Streptophyta > Magnoliopsida > Caryophyllales > Drosophyllaceae > Drosophyllum > Drosophyllum lusitanicum. The sequence continues at coordinate 5,770 of JAUEJL010093839.1, forward strand.
TCACAGGTTTAATTGTATAACGACATAACATAAGCAGCCCAACAATACTTAAACATGATGGATCTCCTCAAAATGTGTTATTGTTTCAGATAACAATCTTGATACTCTTAATTCTCAGCTATAACTACATTATAATCGAAGGGAAGCATTTTCTATGGTGGAAAATAAATACACGCCATACCATACACCGATAAAAGTCAAATCGCAGATGATAAAAGTTAAACCAATGTGCTATCTTTTCCGTGCATAGGCTTCTAAAAATAATGTCACCGATAAGTGGTAACATAATAGTTGTTAACTACTATAAATGGAAGTGATGAAAAAATAAAGTTAGTAGCTAAAAAGACAAAGAAAAACCGTTAAGCTCACTTTCTCAATTCCGAATTTATGAGAACTCTTCAATTGACTATGGTGAAAGGATGTATGAAGATCATCTACAGGGATGAAAGTCATTTAGTGTTTTCAAACCCTCACCGATATCAAATACTCAATCCTAGTCTTTTGAATTTGATTCAGTTTTTCATAAAGATCTTGCTAACTCTGCATAATTATGAGATATGTAGAAAAATATATTGCAAAAGAAGTAAAGCTATTGTACCTGGAAGTAATTATTAAGAAAGAGGTTCAAGGAACACAATACCTATGCATTTGTTACATTCTATTTTCCTTGCCTGGCTACCTCATCATCAATTTATAGATATTAGCCTTGTACTCGCGTAATGCTACGGTGATGATAATAGTTTGTGCTCGACAATATGTTCAATTGAAGAATTTAGTGTATAGTATTTGTGGAATCCGGTGTGAGGAAATGAAAATAAAATAAAAATATATATTATTAATTTTAAATGATTAGAGAAGAAGATAATTTAGTCTTAAAAATTGTATTGATATAAGTGATTTAACCAAAATTATATTAATTAAATTGTTGTTATCATGCTTAATGATTTATTAAAGTAACATGAGTTGCCATAAATTAGTTGAGATAAATAAAGAAATGATTGATTATACTATTGTTCTAAATGTATGTACATTATGCATAAAAACATGTACTACTTAAAATTAAGTAGTCTTAAAAAGTTTTAAGAGAGAGAAAGTTAAATGTTTTATAAGACCATGAATATAGCAATCCTTTAACCCAAATCAATCCAAATGTCACATCACTGGCACATCAGTTTTTTTTACTTTTTCCTTCCCAGCCCAAATCAATCCAAAACCCAAGTAGCACCCTACTCAAATCAACCCAAACACTTTCTCTCTCCTACTCTCTCTACAAAACCAAAAAAAAGAAGAAATACTTGGGTTGCTCAGGTGCCAGAAACCGAAAAGGAAAAAGGAGGCGGAACCTGAAAGTGGCCGTAGTGGTGTACCCAAAGGTACCCACCAAGCCCGAGTGAACCCGAAATCATTCGAGAGAGGCTATACGTTTGGCCTAACATAGTATAGATATAGATAGTAAAATTACATGAATGTCATGAGTTCTCTATGGATATGAAAAATGTGATTCTAATACTTGGAATCAGTGTGACTTCAGAAGAAGCGTGTTTTAGGCTTTTAGCTTTAAGTTTAATCACCTGGCATGTTAATGAATAAATGGAAGACGATCAATAAAGTAAAGAAGGAACATGTTTTAGCTTTAAGTTTAGAAATGGAATTATACCTTTTTAACATAGTGAATTGGGTTGTCAATTTCCTTGAACCAAGACTATGCATATTGGTATGAAACAAAAAAATCACAAAGTGAACCAAAGAACCCTAAATTTTGTTCTACCATGTCAAAGTTCCTGTCATATCTTTGAGAGCAGATTTGCACAACAAACGAAAGAGCCCTAAATTCATGTTACGGAACTTTATGAAAGAAAGCAATAAAACTGTAAATTGATTTCCTAGAGAAAATGATGAAAACTACAAATAAACCATTTGTACCTCAGCGTGATGAAAGTTGCCGAAATCTTCTAGAAAAGTAACTGTTGGATCTGGATATTGCAAATCATACGAAATAAACGATCAAAGATTTAGAAAGAAAGCAAGAAAACCCTAGATTGATGAAACCCTACCGTGATTCTGATTTAACCATATGTTGATTCTTTGAAGAAGAATGCGAGGAGATTGAATGAGTAATAGCTTCGGCGATGAGGAGTAGAGGATGAAGAGGCTGGAGATAAAAGGGAAAAGGTAGAAGTGATGAAGCATGCATATACCTTCTGTAGAGTGCGTGTGATAACTCTCTATACGTGACACCACAGGGGCAAAGTTGAGATAGAAAAAGGTGAAATTCAAGTATATGATTGTCGATTGATAAAAAGATGATGTCATATTGAGTTTCCCTTATAAACATTACAGATTTCTTGTTAAGATTAGTTTGAGATAGAAAAAACCCAAAGTTGATCTAAACGGGTCAAATTGCAACCTCTAGGTTTGACCTATGGCTCGCCTCTTATACACAAACTTGGTGAAATAACAAAGAGACTGTGTGAAACTACCAACAATGAATTAAGCGAGACAAAACGCGTGTCTTTGTATCAAACATTAGTGACACCAAGAAATTCGTCCTCTGAAAAGCTCAAAACTTTAAGCATACCCACGATTTCTTCTATTTTCGAATGAGAAATTCTGCCAACAGTGAACTTCTCCAAAGTCCCTTTAACTTCAACCAAGCTATGGCCTGTTTCCTTCTTCATTAAACTATCCTTCAACTGTTTCCTTGCCTCTGCTACACCTTCCCACATATTCTCTGAAGCATAAAGATTCGACAATAACACATACGGTGAAGTAGAAACTTTTTGAATCTTCAAGAAACGTTCAGCTGTGCGCTTTCCTACAACAAGATCACCATGCACTCGACAAGCAGACAGTAAGCACCCAAGAACAACAGGATCTTGTTCAAAAGAATATCTTTCCATGTAATCTTCTGCCTCTTTTACTCTTTGGGCTCGGCCTAGTAAGTCTACAATGCAAGATACATGGTCAACATTTGGAGCAATGCCATAAGTATCTTGCATTGCATTGAAGTAAAATTTACCCTCTTCTACAAGTCCTGTGTGATTCAAAGCTGTTAGAAGTGCAATAAATGTTACAGAATCAGGTTTCACGTGTAATTTCTTCATTTCATCAAATAATTCAAGTGCTTGTCTCCCTAATCCATGATTTGCAAATCCAGCCATGAGGGTATTCCATGAGATAAGATTATGGGAACTCATCTGGTTAAAAGTAGTAACTGCGTGCTTTATAGAACCACATTTTGCATACATGTTCACAAGTGCATTAGCAACCGTTGTCTCATATTTTAACCTTGTTCTGATTAAATTGCCATGAATTTGTCTGCCTAAAAGAGAGAAAGTAAGGCCTGAACACAGAGCAAGGGCACTAGCGTATGTGAAGTCATCAGGTGTTAAACCATGTGTTTTTATCATCTCACTGAAGACACTTAAACCTTTGACATGATCAAGAGCATAACAACAGGTGGCAATGAATGTGTTCCATGAAATCATATCTTTTTCCTCAATTGACCAGAAAATCTTCTCAGCTTCTTGTAACATATTTAACTTTGAGTACATTGTAATTAGCACATTGCCGACGAAAGCTATGGAATCAAGGTTGAGTTTGATGGCTTGACAATGCAATTCCATCCCAATCCAATTATCATTTGGAGTAACACAATTTCCTAAAAGTCCCACTAAACTAAAACGATTTGGAACAAGACCTTGTCGGCACATAAGTTTGAACATCTCATATGCTTTCTGAACATGTTTGTTTTCAACCAATCCTGTAATTATAGCATTATAAGCAATGATATTTGGTTCAGATCTGCTCATAAAAACTGACAGCGCATCTCTAGACTTGCCGCATTTCATGTACATTGAAATAAGTGAGTTAGAAACAAATGAAACATCTGCGTACCCAAGGGTCACCGACTGTGCATGGATTTGTTTCCCTACACTAACTGCCAAGAGGCTAGCACATGAACTAATAGCACTAGCAAACACAAACTCATTTGCCTGATCAACTTCCAGTTGAGCGAAGAGTTCTATAGCCTTTGCCGGCTCCCCCGACTGATCATAACCAGATATCATAGCAGACCAAGTCACAACGTTTTTTTGAGACATATCGTCAAACACTTGGCGGGCAGATTCAAACTTCCCACATTTTGCATACATATTAAGAACATGGTTCGAGATGATAACATTAGATTCAAAACCCATTTTGACAGCAACAGCCTGGAGGGAAGAACCATATCGAAATGCTCTTGTTTTGGAACATTGATGCAAAAACGAACCAAGAACTTCAGGTCCCATTTTGTAAGTAAAACAATACCGAGAATTTTGAAGTTCATTCCTTTTCTAAGAGCGAAAAGTGTTTTGTTTGGATCTGTAGTGAAGACAAGACTCTCCACACGAACAATTTGCTGGCTGCATATTTTGAGTTCCTGAAGTGGCGATAAAAAATTTTGGGCTGTTGGGAGGAGTATCGTATTGTCATGAATAATATTATTGCAGTAAGCTGGAACCAACATTTATCCTATCAATGACGTGCGTCTTACGGCGGGAAGCAAAGTACAAAGATAAAATATCATTCCCATAGACCTTAAGACCTTCCAATGGATAAAATATAATTAGTCAAATACCTTCCAATGGAAAATGGCAGTCACCGGCTTTGGGCTCCTTATATATTTTCTTCTCCGAACTCAACTCTCTTACCTTCTAACGAACTCACTACTCAAGTACAAGCTTTTAAGCACTAGTTACAAGCATAGTACAAGCTTTTAAGCATTTTTTCTTCCCTTTCCTTTACTTTTCAACTTTAAAAACTTAGAACTGAGTGCAAGTTTTAAGGGTTAAAAGAGACAAAGAGAGCCCATTAGAAATATATACTAGTTGATTGCACGGATATTAAATTTTATTGTTTATTTTTTATGTTATATATTTTAAAATTATATTAACATATACATAATGATAATGATAATTTTTTATGTACTTTGTATAGAGCTTATATAAATTCGTAAAAATTTAAGTTTCTTGTTACATTTAGTTTGATGATAATTCACTAAATTTATTAATTAAAAACTACTTTAAAATTTCAACTAAGCTAGTTTTAGATGATTATGAAGTAGATTTATGATAAATTATTAAATTCATTAATTAAAAAACTATTTTATAATTATTAAAATTACATGTAGCATAATCACATGAGGATCACACATAATAAAAAGGCCTTATTGCACTAAAGTACAACAGATTTTGCATAAGTTACCGTTGTATGCAACGAACTTTGTTTTTTGTTAATAAATACAATTAACTTTCATAATCTTTTATTATATACACACAACTTTATCAGTGTCTCATTTTAAGTTACCATTGCATATAATGAAATTTACATAAGTTATCACTGTGTACAACTTGTATACAATAAGAGGATATGAAAATTGATTGTGTTTACTGACAAAAACCAAAGTTCGTTGCATACAATGATAACGAATACAAAGTTTGATGTATTTTAGTGCAATAAACCCAACAATGACTAAAGTTGCGAAATAGCTGTAACATTTTTCCAATATTCATTAAACTTTTTACACATCTATCCATTAAACTTACATAAAGAACGTGTCATTATGTCTATTTTTTAACCTACTTTTTGTTCAACATATAAACGAAAACAAGACAACCGTTAAATCAAACTTTTTGCTTCATTCTTGATCTTTTTGTCTAATTCTTTTTATATTCATGTAGATAATCTGTTTACCTTTTAGAATACACCAAGTCAAAAAAAAATCATCAAGTTTAAGCAAAAAATCGCTAATTAAAGTCGGGTATATCGTAAACCGTACCATTCAGCATCTTCTTAATTTTTGTGATGATTTGACTAATTTTAAACTGATTTTTAGTCATTAATTTTTCATTAGTTTATAGACAACTCGATTACCTTTTCGTAGGGTCAAAAATCATAACTTTTTTATCAAGTAATGGAGAATTTCAAGTTCAAAAGTGTCGCAAAATAGGGCAAAATGATTTTTTACTTAATTCTTGATCCTTTTACTTAATTCTTTTTATAGATGCTTGTAGGTAATCTTTTTACCTTTTAAAAGACACCAATTTCAAGATTTGTTATCGAGTGTTGGTTAAAAAATCACTAATTAAAGTCGGTATGCATTAATAGAACTCATTCAACACCCTTATTGTTTATTGATGATTCGACTCATTTTAAATTTGTTTTTAGTCATTCTAGACAAATCGATTATCGTTTCATAAACTTAAGAACTATTACTTCTCATCAGTTATACATAGAGAAATTCAAGTTAAAATTCTATATTTCGTGAGTGTTAAAAGTGAATAAGATAAGAGAAGATGTCATGATATAATAGGTTAAAATTAAAAAATTGGTACAATAATACGTTTTTACTAGGTATAACGGGCAAATATATAAAAAAACTTGCCACCACCCCACGGGGCTTCTCCTATTTGGGCCTCTACACCCTGAGCCATCCCACACCAAAATCACTCCTCCCATGATGAAGTTAAAAAAAAAACATTCCGTTCCTCCTATTTTTCTTGGTATAAAGACGCCTTGCTTCGCACCACACAATTGATCTTCTTCTACTTTCTTCTAGTTCTATCTACAAATGGACCCTAACCCAACACATCTATACCAAACACCAACTTCATCTTGCAACAAAATGTGTTTAAGTGGTCTACAAACATCTAACTTCTTTCCAAAACCCGTTCCAACTAGATCGTAAACCAAATACGCATTGTGCATGATCAATTTACGGGATCCACCCTTGAAGCCGTTTTTGCACTCAAAGAAATAACTACAAAATGAAGAAGTTTATTTAAGAACCGCTCTTAATATGAGAACCACGATTAGCATTTGTAACCCCATTAATTTTCATTAATAGGGGTATTTTAGTCATTAATATATTTATCCAACTGTAGATTGTGGCTGAATGGATGAGTCATTATTTAACTGCAAGAATTGTTTGTAACATCATTAATGACTCATTAATATGAGCATTTTGGTCATTTATATATTCACCCAACCGCAAATTGCGCCTAGATAGACCATCATTAATGATTGACACTCGATTTTTTCAAAATACCATTCATTAATGCATCATTAATTAGAACATTAATGAGCCTTTGCAATTATTAACCATTGATTTATTTTTATCAATGGCCAAGATCGGTACTTGCACAAAAAAACAGTTCTTATTTGAACCTTCTCTTATATACTTACACAAATACACAGAGATGGGCTTAGGCTGGTAATTTAGTAGTTTTAGTGACTTTAAATTTTTTAATTATTATTACGTTTTTTTAAAAGTCTGCTTAATTATTTTCATGGAGTGTTTATGTAATTTTTTGTATCTTTTTTTTAATTAAAGAAATATACTTATTTATCAAGTCAAAATTATACAGTATTAGGAATTTTTATTTTTTTATTATAAACTAGGTTAGAGACCCGTGTATTACACGGGTTGATTTAAAAAAAACACAGATCTAAAAAAATAAAGAGGGAATAATAGGAACACTCAAAAAATGGAACAATCAAAAATTGGTTGTCAAATATAGTTACAAAAAAAAAAAATGAAAACAACCGTCAACAATTTTTACAATAAATCAATTCCTTGTTCTTAACAAACAACTCAAGGTTATATAGAAAGTCCATAAAGAACAATGATCTGAAAACAAACATGAACCGAACATAGTACGTGTGATTAGAATTAAAAGAACCCTGTTAGAAGTGGTTATATGATGAAAGTTTGCTACAAGATCTCTAGTTCCCATTTCATACAAGGTTAAACCAAACAACTTAAATAACATCAAATGATTTTACAAAGCAATAAATAACATCAAGTGATTTTACAAAGCAATAAGAGAATCTAACAAAATAAAAACCACAAGAACATCTCTGGCAATAATAATTATTACTATGTGATTCGAAACCATACAATATCAATTACCAATAATATGTGTCTTTAACACACATAGAAAGCCTAAATTTGTGTGTGGGCCTAGGCGTTCCGCATCTTTGCAAGCAATCACTCGAGCAACAAAAGTATCATGCCCAGAATAGCTCTTTAAAGTATCTTCATTGCTCCGATTAGTGTGCTCCTAACACTGTAAAGAACAAATTTACGTTCTAGACAAATAAAGTATTCAAATTCAACCAATATTA
>JAUEJL010093850.1:0-13938 GCA_032274825.1 Drosophyllum lusitanicum
TGAACTTTGTCTTAGTTATCATTATATACAATCAACTTTATTTTCTTAAAAATAATACAACCAACTTTCATAATCCTTACATTGTATGCAACTTGTTGTATACTATGGAAATTATGACAAAGTTCATTGAATACAATGGTAACTAAACAACAGATACATAAAAAAGATGTTTGTATTCAATAAGATGATTATGAAAGTTAATTGTATTATTTTTAAAAATTTAAAGTTGGTTGTATATAATGGTAACTAAGACAAAGTTCATTGCATTTTCATGTCATTTGCCCTATTTTTAAATCATTTTTACTTTTAACATCTATAAATCTTTATATATCAACCTTATATACATAATCTACCGAACCAATTTCAGTTTTTAGATTTGGATTATTAATGGTTGAGATTACGAATACATGTTTGATTTATGTAATCTGCATATTCAATTTACATAAAATACATATTTAGTCATAATTTCAACTATTGATCATCCAAGTCCAAAGACTGTTATTGGTTCTATAAGTTCTGTATATAAAATTGATTATGTTTAGAAGCCTAACCTTTCTAAATATTAACCTTTTGAGATTAATATATATTTTGCTTTATATTTTAATATGCACATGTTTACTTTCTACTATTTAGATTTTTGTTTATGTAATATTAGTTGAGTTTATTAATTAGCTAGTAAAATTGAGGAAATGATAAACATGAAAAAGGTTAGGGGCAACTTTCCCTTTACTCACTTTATTTGAATATTTGCTGAGGTTGTCTCTGTTGAAAGCAGTGGTAAACAAAAGCCACTGCCCAATTAAATTTTTATCTTAATTATAATTTAATCTTTTGAATATAGGGAAAAGTAATAAAATAATCATAATTTCTGTAAGTTCTACTTTGATATTAGTCATATCTTTTATTGAGTTATTGACTCTTTTAATCTCACAATTATTTGACGATTTAAGAACAAAGTTTCGTGTGTGTTGGTTTTATAAAATTTCTAAATATTTGTAAATATCTACTTTATCCTATTACATATTACCATAGTTTTAAGGCAATCAACATTTCACCGCAATCAAAACTAGAAAACAACATGGCAAGAAGGTCTTGAAATACTTACTACGCTGTGGAGACGTGGTCGACAACTTTGAGTACAACGATGAAGGTTCGAGAGTGTGATTGTGGCGGTGAGTATCAATGGGTGAGCGTAAGTCGACGATAGTTGGAGATCGTGAGAACAACAGAGACAAGCGGGCACATTCGAAGAGTCTGAATATGGTGGCAACGGACGTGAAGTTTAAGGTCAGAAACAGTCGAGTAGTTCCAGGTTGCCGGTGGCGTGTAGAATTCTAGAAGTTAACGATGGTTTGAGGTGTGAAGATTAAGATTTGTTTTCTTGAAATTCGACGTGTTATAATTTTAAGAGGTTTTCGTACGTAGATCTATGTCATTTTTATTTAGAGTTTTTTAAGAAGTATTTAGATCTTAATGAAAAAATTACAAACACCCTTTACAAACCGAATCTAATGGAGTTCGAATAAATAAAACGACATTTTATTTCTATATCTCGTTTGTTTGGTCATTTGACATAATTCAATTCAAATTTTTCCGACAAATTTACAAACCGAACAAAATATAGGATTGAAATGAAATTGAATTGAATTCCTCTTTTTAACAAACAAATACGAAATCTCATTCCTTAAAAATTCAATTGCTTAAATAATTCGATTGTATTCTTTTGAATTTTACGAAACAAACGTGACCTTATCCTATTTTTTATCCACAACGCCGAGAGCCTTCTGAAAATAAGGAAGGAATCTAGGTAGCTGCAGATCGACTCATCTAAGCTTGCTTCAATAGTATTATTTCTCAAACTTCAAATGAAACAAATTGACACCAAAGATATTGCTTGAAAGAAGGTATTTGTTGGGTCTAAATCTGCCAAGTCAAATTAATACTACTCGAGTTTTGAACTTAATACTGCTAGTACAAAGTTAATACTGATGAAAGAGGTTAATATTGTTATACAAAGTTAATGCTACTAGACCAATATTAATACTGTTGAGTTCAGAGTTAATATTGATTGAAGATTTTGAAGATTAATGTTGCTGATCAAGATAAGGAAAGGTTCCTACAATCAAGAAAAGATTTCTGAGATCAAGGAAGATTTGAATTACTTGAAGATAAAGATACGCCGAAGATAAAGTTTGTGTTTCAATGTTTATCTTTGTAATTCAGAGTATATATATGGATGTCGAATTAGGTTAAAATAGAGAGACAAAAGTTGTTAGAGTTTAATCTTTGTAATTCGTATTCTTAGAGTTCTAGCCTCAAGTTCGTGTGTGATCTTGACATTAGAGAAGGTTTGTACGTCTATCATAAAAGGCAGATTAGGGCTTTGATTGTAAATTGTTATCATTCAAAACAAGTGATCAATTCAAATTATGTTTGATATTAAATTTCAGTGTTCTTGAGTTTCTTGTGTTCTTGTTTAAGTATTAAGGTGAAATTCTACGACTTCCTTGATATATGTTGGTTCAGTTAATATAGTATATTAGATCCTGACAAGTGATATCAGAGCTATCACATCTTGTGATTGCTCTTGATCCAAGAACAAAGAGGAAGACGGGTTTGTGATCTTTCTTTCCTGTTACTTTCAACAAGGGAGAATATGAGCACATCTAATGAAGGAGTGTTGGTGTCTAAGGTTCCCATGCTCAAACCTAATGAGTTTGACATGTGGAAGATTCGAATCAAACATTATATCCTTCTTACGGATTATACTATGTGGGATATTATTGAGAATGATCATATTACTGCTAGGGAACACTGGAACTAAATGCCGACGGATCCAAGAAAAAGAGAGCTCCTCCAAAGAATGATGTTGAGAGGAAAGAGAGACAATCATAGATGAAGGCTTTGAGCACTCTGCTCTTGGCCATACCTAATGAATACCAACATCAATTTCAGAGTTGTTCAGATGCTAAAGAACCGTGGGATGTTTTGGATTGACTTATTTTTTCAAAAAACCCCACATCAGTGAGTCATGAGTCATTAAGAAGTTATTGAAATTCTTAGCAATTAATTTATTTTAATTAAGAGTCAAGATTAGTTATCGCAGTTCTTATGCGAAAAAAATTATTTTTGTTTGAATTCTACCATATATATATATATATATATATATATATATATATAGAGAGAGAGAGAGAGAGAGAGAGAGACACACACACACAAGATTATATGCACGTGTGATACCCGTGTAGTTTAAAAAAGAATAAATAGCAAATATTAATAAAAAAATTAAATAATTATAAAATACGAAATAAAATGAGAATTTAAAAAATAGAGACAAAAGGGGTCATGATTATATTTCTTATACAAACTATCAATCATTATTCTTTTAATTAGAATAATAAGGTCAAATATTTATTTGTTATAATTAAAAATAATTTAGAAGATTATAAAATATTTTAAATTAATAAAATAAAAAATTTAGTTAAATATAATATTTTAAAATATTATAAAGGTAATATTTGTAAATTATGGTGGAATATTTTAATATTTTAAGGTTTAAAAATAACATATATTAAAAATTTTCTAATAATTTTGATTCATTCAATTTTAATTAAATGAATGATCAAGATTAAGCAATTAGGTTTATTTATTAAATGAATTATTATAATCGTTCAACAAAATTGGTATATGTTAGTCTTTTATTTATATTAGAAATTTATTTTTATTACAAGTATCGCGAGAACCAATCTTGGTTCTTGATTAAAATAAATCAATGACCTATAAAAATGACGGCTTGTTAATAATGCATTAATGAGGGGTATATATATAGAGAGAAATTTATTTGAGAACCGTTCTTATTGCGAGTACCATTTGTAACCTCCATTATTGCTCATTAATAGAGGTATTTTGGTCTGTTATGTATTTTCTCAATCGTGAATTGCGTCTAGATGGACCGTCGTTAAAGAGCGTGACTTGATTATCACAAAATACTCTAATTAATGCGTCATTAACAAACTACTAATGTCTCATCAATAAGCTATTATTTTTATTGATCATTGATTTATTTTAATTAAGGGCAAAATTGATTTTTCGTACATGTATAGGAAAATGTTTAAATAAGAATTGTTTTTCGTACGAGAACCAATCTTAGACCTTAATTAAAATTTATCCAAGACTAAGAATTTTTGGCGACTCATTAATGAGTTATAAATTACTTATTAATGACTCATTAATGAGGGTTACTTTGAGAAAATCAAGTGTCACAAATTAATAATAACTTACTCGGACGCAATTCATAATTAAATAAATACATAAATAACCAAAAAATCTGTATTATTGAATTATTAATTATGTTATAAACCTTTATTATATCAGGGTGTTTAGGAAAAAGATTACTGAGTAATGTATTCGGTAAACTGATGGCAGAAAAAAGAATGCAATTGAATGAGAATTTATAAAAGCCAAAACAAAAGGTGATTGCATGGGAACTTTTGCTGATGCTAGAGGAAGTACTACTCCATTAAAGAGTACCATGTGCATCAATAGTTGTACCCATAACAAAAAGTATTTCCAATATCATGACTGTACAAAGTTTATCCAACCAAGAAAATAAATTGGAAAAGTTAAAGAAGTTTATCATTTAACTACATGTGTATTTTTAACAAACTTCAAGTATATATATTAAGAAGTTATGTCATACATGCTCCTACTATAGCCTAACCTTCATCTTCTCTAGCTAAAAATATTTCCATAATTTTGCCTGTTCTGTTTTTTGAACAACCAGAAGTGAGATTTATAAGTCGTCTTCTTCTTTTAAAATTTCCATATTGAAGAAGAAGAAGAAGAGGGTGGGGTTTAGAGAGAAAAACTGAGGAGAGAGTGTAGGGTTTGTCTGTGTTTTTTGGTTAAAGAAAGATAACCATAGCTAGGGTTTCATCTTTAGAGGGGTGTGGGGGGTTGGGTGTTTGAGACAAGTGATGCGCTCAGGAGGTTGTACTGTACAGCAGACACTAACAACAGAGGCTGCTTCTGTGTTGAAGCACTCTCTCAGCCTTGCAAGGAGGAGAGGCCATGTTCAGGTCACTCCCCTTCATGTTGCTGCCACTCTTCTTATGAGTTCAAGAGCCAGTATTCTAAGAAGAGCTTGCATTAAATCACAAAACAACAATTCTTCTTCTTCCCATATTACCCCTTCTCTTAATCACCATCAAAATCCCCATATTACCCCTACCCCACCACCCCTCCATTGTAGGGCACTTGAGCTTTGTTTCAATGTGGCTCTCAACAGACTTCCCACAACTCCTGGACCTCTCCTTCATGGCCAACCTTCACTTTCCAATGCTCTCATTGCTGCACTCAAGAGAGCTCAAGCTCATCAAAGAAGAGGTTGTATTGAGAATCAACAAACTCAAAGTCAGCAACAGTGTCAACAACAAAATCCACCATTGTTAGCCATTAAAGTAGAGCTTGAGGAGCTCATTCTCTCAATTCTTGATGATCCAAGTGTTAGTAGGGTGATGAGAGAAGCTGGTTTCTCTAGCACTGCTGTTAAAAGCAATTTAGAAGATTATTCTTCAAATTCTTTAACTTCTGCACCAAGAGTCTTCTTTAGCAGTTCTGGTGGTGGTGTTTACTCATCTCCTTCTTCACCAAACTCTGATCACCATCATCATCAAAATCCAAACTTTTGGCAAACCCATTTCTTGAATCGATCTCCTGAACAAAACCCGTCTCCAGAATCTGATAATTCCTTAGAAAAAGATGTCACCTTGGTTATGGAAGTCTTGTTAGGGAAAAAACCAAGGAAAAACACCGTGATCGTTGGCGATTCGGCATCGATAACCGAAGGCGTTGTGATTGAGCTAATGGGGAAAGTAGAAAGAGGAGATGTACCAAATGAATTAAGATGTGCTCATTTTATAAAGTTTCAATTCTCATCAGTGCCATTAAGGTTCATGAAAAGGGAAGAAGTGGAGATGAATTTAGCAGATTTAAGAAGAAAAGTTGAATCTTTATCATCAACAGGAGGTGGGGTGATAATATATGCAGGAGATTTGAAATGGACAGTGGATGAGAAAGGTATTGGTGGAGGGAGAGGGGTGATTGCTTACAGTCCAGTAGATCATCTTGTTGTTGAAATTGGGAGGTTGATTTCACATTATAATGTCAATAATAAAGTATGGTTAATTGGGACTGCAAATTATCAAACATTTATGAAATGCAAAATGAAGCAGCCTTCTCTTGAGCTTCAATGGAGTCTTCAAGCTGTTTCAGTTCCTTCTGGTGGACTTGGCTTGAGTCTCAATGCAAACACCACCAGGTAAACTAATTAGCTCATGGTACATATTCTACTGCATAGGGTACAAATGTTATGAATTACTTATTTAGTTATCATGTGAAAACAACATATATGGTTAGTTATTTAAGTGAATCTTGATGTATCAAAATGGCTTTTTAGAGTTTGTAGTTAAAAACATTCTTGTGTCTGAACACAAGGCCACAATGGCATGAGAGGAGAGCATGCTGACACTGGAAAAAGTAAGGTTGGGAAGAGGAGACAGTGTTTGTTGTTTTTCCCTTTTTTTTCTTTTTTTCTTTTGCCTTTTGATTTTGTCTGTATCCTCATTATTGGGACATATTTTCTGATTGAACAGAAAGGGAGGACAATGACCAATTTTCTCATATTAAAAATAAAAAATAAATATAATTGTTTTCCTCATCTTGATTTTCATATTCAGCCAAAAATTATATCTACATTTGTTACTAACCATTTGAAGAACGACTATTGTCATTATAATTTTTATTTATTAATGACCATTTGAAGAACGACTATTTATAATAACAATTTATTTATTGATGACCTAAAGATTTTTATTCATGAAAATAACTTATAAGTTTAGCATCTTTTATATATTAATGACCATTTGAAGAACGACTTTTGTAATTATAATTTTTAAAACTATTAAACTCCAACCATAAAATGACATTATATATTGCTATTTTTGTGTTAACCCATTTTGGTAATCTTTGTATTAATGAGACCTTTACATGAAATTATTAGTCGTTTTTTCCACGTTGGCAGTAGTTTCTTTTAATATTTTATCTTTTTTTTTTGGTTAAATTGGATTTACTACTTTATTAGTATGATGATATAGTTGGTAATGGTGTTTTGTAGTGGGCACGAGTCAAGGGTAAACTTGTCACACAAAACATGTGAAGAAATGGTGGATAGGAAGCCATTGATAAGCAGTAAAGAGGAAGGAGATGATGCTTGTGATGATGCCGTGGTTATGAGTTGTTGTGGAGAATGCAACTCCAATTATGAAAAGGAAGCCGCCGCCGCCATGGCCACCACCACTGCCACCACAAATAAGCCCTCCACCGTGTTACCCTTTTGGCTTCACCCTTCCACATCTTCATCAATCCTTCACAAGGTATGATCTGAGCTTAATTTCATCAGGTTATATTGTTTGTAGTAGTATACAAGTGTGTTCTCGAGTTTTATAAGGAAATGAAAGTGAAGAGAAGCGAATCTTTTCGTTTTAAATTATCTCATTTTTTAGAGGAAATTTTTTATGATAATAATTCCCATCCAAGTTATTCCCTAAGAAACTCGAGATCATAAATTTTTTTATTTATTTTTATTCAAATATTTTCTTTTCCTTCCTAAAAAAACTTGAGAACACAATGGTACACGCATGACAAGATTTTTTTTTTTAATTTTTGATGGACTTTCAGGAAAAATTGATTGAGCTGAGGAGGAAGTGGAACAGATTATGCCAAAGTCTACACCAAGGAAGGCAAAATCTAAACAAAAACTACATGAATTCATCATCGTTAATCAACAGCGACAACCAAGGATTGGTCGCAAAAAATTACTCCCATAGCTCCTCACGTTATCCATTTTGGCCTAACAATACCAATAATCATCTCAAAAGCAATTCAACGATCTCTTTTAGTGACACATTGAAGCCTCAAAATGGTGTCGGGGAGCGATCTTATCCCCGATTCAGAAGACAACAATCATGTCACATTGATCTCAGTTTCAGCAGCATGAAAAATCATCAAAAACTCGATCAAGAACCAAACTTGGATTGTCTCAAGAGCAGAGAAGATGATAAAGAAGTAAAAATCACACTTGGGCTTGGGAGCTCAACCTCAGATTTTTCTAAACAACAAAATGTATACAAGTATTTGCAAGAAAATGTGCCATGGCATTCGGAGAAAATGCATTCGATTGTTGAGTTATTGATGAGTTCTTCGTCATCTAAAGCTGTAAGGAAAGATTCTTGGTTCTTGATTGAGGGGAAAGACTTGATAGGAAAGAGGCGATTGGCAATGGCGATTGCAGAGGCCATGTTTGGCTCAAGTGATTTGGTTTTGAGCATTAACATGAGGGGTTCTGTTACTAAATGTGAAAATCTTGAAAAGAGATTGAAAGATCAAGAAAATGTTGTTGTGTTGGTGGAAGAGGCTGATTTTGGAGATGGACATTTTCTGAAATCGTTAAGTGATGGATTTGAAATGGGAAAATTTGGGGAAAATGGTCAAGTGATATTCGTTTTGAGTAAGGGTGATCATCTTGATGATGAAAAAAGAAGCCGAATTTCACCAACTGGAATGAGATTGGTTGTGAACGAGATGAATCCCACTTCTGAAATTGATCAAAAGCGAAAACTTGATTGGGATTTGGATGATCCAAGCAAGAGGAAAGTTCCAAGAATCGAAGAGGACGATATCAAGAAGGATTTGTCTAGGCAATCAAGCTCGAACACTCTTGATCTCAATATCAAAGCCGAAGCACAAGACTACGAAAAAGAAAATACGTTAGATTTTAGCCCGAATTCAAGTGATTTGACCCGTGAAACGGATAGTAGTCCGCGAAACCCGCTTGGGTTTCTTGAAACGATTAAAACCCGTTTGGTGTTTAACCGATCTCCGGCTCGAGATAGCTTGATGAGGGAGAGTTTCTTGTTTAAGATGAAAGGGATATTTGAGGTAGTGTTTGGTAGCAAAGAATATGATTTAAAAGTGGACGAAATGGTGTTAGATGAGGTTTTGTTTGGGTGTGGGGTATACTTGAACGGCTTGTTTGAGAAATGGCTGAAAGAGGTTTTTCAAACAAGCTTAGAAGTGGTGAAAAATAGGGGGAAAGAGGGAGTAAAATGTTTAAGGGTGTGTTTGGTGATAGATGAAAAAGAGGGGGGTGGGATTGGTATAGAAGAAAAGGATGAGGGGTTCATGGGTACGAATCTCCCGAACAATATCAAAATATGTTTTATTATGTAGGTTTATATTACTTTTGTATAAATATGAAAATTTTTATAAATCAAATTTTCTAGTATAAATAGATTTATTGTTTTTTTATTTGATTATGTGAGCTAAATAAATTTTGTGCATGCAAAAAAAATATCTTTCTAGATCGATTTGTGGAGTAGCTATTTGTAGCATTAATCAAACTTTTCATTTTTTTAACAGCCAGCAAATTATATTAAAACAACTAGCAAGGAGCTAGAGAAAAGAACATAAAAGGCAGAACTAAATCAGAAACAACAAAACGGAAAATTACACCAATCACTCCACTTGTATTTAAAGTTGATATCTCCAGATCTTTGCTTGATCCAAAAGAAAGAAAGGGTCTGGATATGGGCGAAATTCGTCTCCCCCTTGCCTTGCGAATTAGGCGTGAAAACCATATTATTCCTAGTTTTCCAAATTACCCAGAAAAAGGAGTAGATTACACTTAACAAGGCCTTTCTTTTTTCCCCTTTAAAATTCACAACAGCAGGCCAGATTTCATTAACACCCTAAAGACTAGCAACCAACCAAACACCATGGAGCATCTTATCTAAAATTGAGTTACCAAGATAAGGAATTGAATCTTCAATGGATTCCATGATGAATAATTACTTTCGAAAAATGTTTTCACTATCCAAATAATTATCTAGACTAATTCTTGATTATATATCTTAACATATCTCTCTCTCTCTCTCTATATATATATATATATCTATCTTTACATATTTCTTTCTCTATATATATAAAATTCATGTTTCTTAATAAAACTTAAAAAAACTCTAATAAGAAATGCAAAACATACGTTAGTAAGATGATCTCCACTAGAGGCCAATCCCACTTCCTTATATTTATTCTTTTAGGTTCCTTTTAAAAGGCCATGATTTTATCACTTTTGACTTGATTTAAAACCCCCCAAAAACAAGCAAAATCATTACATCAAGCGGCGGAAGTGGAGTATACTAGCATATATTTTTATATTATAAATACAACTTAGGACTATCCGTATGACATGTAAGTCGGTTTATCTAATTCAAATGTTATATTAGTGTCAAATCACCTTCTTCTATCATTTCCCTTTTCAACCTAAAAACTTTTATAGTCTAATTGTCTAACCCAAACTTACCCTACTTTTATTTTATTTTATTAATAAATATATATGAGAGAGAAAGAGAGAAGAGTGAATAGAGAGGAGAGAGAAGAGATATAGAGAAAGAAGTGGAGATGAATGTTTCCGGTTTCTAGACTAGAATTGCTTACCCGGTCGGTTTCAGAATAAGAGTATGGGTGTTCAAGTGGAACCCGAGGAGCCCGATTGGCAACCCATGCGTGAGCCAAAGAGCCATACGCATGGCTTAATAGATAATCTATTAATCTATATACCACATAAACCAAAAACAGTTTAGATAATTTTCGAGTTCTACAAGTGTAGGCTTGATATATTTTTTATATTGATTCATATTCATATTGCCTTTGACATGTCAAAACATAATTAGTCAAAGATTTTGGATAACCAGTGCATAATGAGTGGTAATCCTTAATCTGAATGGTATTTTATCTTCTTCATTGCAAAACCAGACATATATTTTGTCTCTCTCCCCCTCCTCAAAACAAGTCCTCAATTTCTACTCATTTCTATTTTACGGAATACAACTTTATGGCATCTAGCTAGTCATTTGTATGGTATTCATCAATCTGAAATTAGGCGGGAGGATAGAGTGCGGATGGGGGATTTCTCTCTCGTAGGACATGATCTCAAACATGTTTCTTTGGAAAATGAGATTTAGGATCCAGAGGTAGGAAGATAAAAAAGTTACAAGAAAAAGAGTAGGTTAAGGCAGGAAATAGTTTTTAAACTATTTATTTTTTTATCTGCGTTAATGATTAATTAAACTTGATAATTAAAACTATCTCGAGCTCAACTTTAAAAGTTTTTAGTAATCATCGTTTTTTTAATTATTTATTATTTTTTATCCTTTTTAATATGTTTTTTTATTTTTTTATCTTTATTTTATTTACTTATGTATTTTCATTTTTTTTCTTTTTTATTGTTATTTTTTTATGCTCTTTCGATGCCGGATGTCTTCAAGGAAGCAATCTCTTTCCCACGGATAAATATATGATTGTCTACATTTTACCTCCTTCATACCACGCTATTACCGGATTAGGTGTTGTTGTTGTGTCATCCATATGGAATTAAGCCCTTCCTCTCCTTCACAAAGAGTAATTTTTTGTTTTTATGCATACTCATTATATATAAGTAGGCGCGTACGTAAACCTAAAAGACTGAGCAGCCGGTCTTGGACATGAACCAACTGAAATATTGAAAAACGCTACACACGGTCCTGTAATTTATGTATGTATGTGTCTACGTATCTACGTACATACTTACATATGTGTATATATATGTGTATGTACTAAAATACACTACACACACCTGTCATTTTTGTACCTCTTCAAGTCGTGTTTCATTTCAAACTATTTTGTGAAAATAATATTTGTATATGTAATTATATATAAAAAATCTTGATACAATTCAGATCACAACTGGTCATCGAACAAAATAGAAGTTTTAGGTTTCTTTCACAATTAAACAAAAAAGAAATAAGAAAAGAAACATTTATAATGCTGACTAAGAACATATATAAGATCTCAAAAGGTATAAGGAAAAAATAATTTAAAATCTATATACGTTGTAATCCTATAAAAGGTAAAAACCCTTTGTAATTGTAGATTTGCATTAAACTACAAAAAAGTTTAAAGCTTCCTAGTAATTCTCCACTACGTACGTTATAAGAGGTTGTTTAGTTGGTAGAAATCCTTAGGAATTAGAGGAATTGGAATTTAATATTAATAAATTCAGGTGTTTGGTTTAAATTTATCAAAGGAATCGGATTTCTTAATAAGCAAAAGTTTCCACCAAATGAGAGATTTCAATTTCCTTCCATGTGTTTGCTTCTAGCTAATTCGTTTGTTTTTGCTTTATTGTCTTTCATGTCTAATAACCTCCGTTCTCCCCTCATCTTTGTTGGTTTGTTTCTGCTTTGTTGTCTTTCATGTATAATAACCTCTGTTCTCTCCTCATCTTTGTTTGTTTGTTTCTGGTTCGTTATTATGTCTGCCGGCCTGTGGCTCATTTGTTTCTAGTTCATTTTCCGTCCAAGCATTGTTTCTTGTTCATCGATTTAGGGATACGGTTTAGGGCTTCATATGAAGCTTCATCGTTTTAGGGCTTCTGGTTCGTTTTTCACCAATTAAGACTTCATATGGGGATGCGATTTAGTGTTTCATTCGGCTGGAGTGGTGGCGGTAGGTTTGACTTAAGGCACATTAGTAATGGTGGTAGAGAGGTGGAGGTGGGGTGGTGGATGACATGTTCTAAAAATGCCAATTCCAACCGCACAACCAAGCGTAATAAGCAAGGGATTGGATTCTAATTTTAAATCCTTCAAATTTCAATCTTTTTTTCAAATTCCAATTTCTCTACATTGAATGTCTTAGATTCAAATAATATGTTTCATTTTTTACTTTTTGAGTTTCAGATAGATTTAGATCTTACTTCTGACTTCTTAGTTCTCTTTATTTTAATTTTTAATGGTTATTTTTCTTTATTTATGAAGTAAATTAGATGGTGAATATGAATCTAGAATTCTGAATTAGTGATGTAGGAGTGATAACATATATATACACACACGCACTCTATTTCTATTTTGCTTATTTTGGTTTTTACTTGATTTGAAAGTTTACATAGTTTTTTAATCAAATTTCGAATCTGCAAAAAATCCTGTCAGCAAACTCAAAATTCGAGTATATAACATATACATAGACACATGCACTCTATTCCTATTTCGTATTTTTCTTATCGAATTAATTAATATAAAAAATAGTAGTTAAGACTAATGAAAACCCCTATAAATCTTATCCTAACTCATCATTGAAAGTTAAAGCTCCAATTAAATATTCAAAATATTAAATTAAGTACAAATCTTTCTGATTAAATTTTGTTTAAACCTGATTCGAACAACTTGAGAAACTCAAAAATTAAACAACCCTACTTTTAAGAGTTTTTTAATATAGAGGGTTGAGAGGGATATTTGTGAGATGAAAGGACTGGAAAATAATGGAAGAAAGAATTAATGTGGCAAGAAAGATAGAAAGGTTAGGAAAGATAGATGCTCATAACATAAGAAACTGTATAAAACCTTTGGTTTTCTTAACCAAAACCAACCCATATACATTAGAGGTAGGGGTGAGCAGAAAAAATAGAAACCGAACCAAAAACCGAAAAAACCGATTCAATATAGCAACCGACGGTTTTGGTTTTCAAAATTTTGAAAACAGACTTTTTCGGTTTGGTTTTGGTTTTTACAATTTCCAAAAACCCAAAAAACCGAACTGAACTATTCCAAGGGGCAATATTGTAAATATACATGTCTAAAAAATCAAATACCCTATGACTTTCTCAATAGCCACCCCCCATTTACATTAGGGTTCCACCAAAGAGGTCTCACACCGATTTAGATCTCCTTCACAGTTGCAACTTTATTTGGTCGTCGAACTACTCGACTGAGTTCACCTACATCACTTCATTTCGAGTTGACGAGTTCACTTCTTCTCGATTTTATCCATTTTCACTTAATATAG
>JAUEJL010093861.1:0-13938 GCA_032274825.1 Drosophyllum lusitanicum
AACTTTAAATTAACTAAAATTATAATCTAACATAATTAAATAAACAAATTAATATTAAAGCTAATAAAAACTAAAATTATAATCTAACAGATAAAATATTAAAAAAAAACCTTGAAGTTACCGGAGGTGACCGGCGGTGGTGGAACCGGCGGCAGGGAGGTGACCGGCGGTGGTGGAACCGGCGGCAGGCAAGTGACCGGAAGGATCGAGAGGAGAAGAACAAACAACCTCCAAATCAAAAAACGAGATATTAACAACAAATATTAACAAAAACGAGCAAAAGAAACAAAAAGAAAACAGAAAAATCTTACCTTCCCGGCGGTGGAGCGGCGGCAGCGGCGGAGGAGGAGGCCGGAGGAGGAGAAGAGAGGAGGGCTAGAGAAATAACAAAGATTGCTTCAACCTAGGAGTAAAACCGAGCGAGATTCCGGTCAGCGCCGGCGAAAGCTCGTGGGGGCGACGGCGAGAGCTCATGGGGGCGACGGCGAGAGCTAGTGGGGGAGCGGCGGGTAGCAGAGGAAACAAAGAATGAGAAAAAGAAGAGCCCCGCAACCTAATATCTCGTAATACTTTTTGTAGCGACATATGAGCTATTGCGACGACATTTAATTAATTAGTATTAAAAAAAGGAAAATTCATTTGCGGCGACACTATTTGCGGCGACATATGAACTTTTGCGGCGACTCTAAATTGAATAATATTAAGATAAAGGAAAATTTATTTGCGGCGTCACTTTTTGCGGCGACGTAAAATATTTTAGGTGGAAAAAAATCTCGCCATTATTTTCGCGAAAATAAAAAATAAAAATTAAATCATTAGAGTATTAGCGGCGAAATTTGTCTCCGCAAATAGCCGTCGTTGAAAGTCAAACCTTCTTGACTAGAGTTTTGTCTTTTAGTGGGCCTTTTGATGTCGCCGCAAAAAACTGTCGCGGCTTAAAGTGTTTTTTCTTGTAGTGTCAACTTTGTTCACCCAATCCATTAATCCAAACAAGGATGCATGCAAAAATTACTATTTCTTTTGGCTAAATTTGTTCACCCAATCCATTAATCCAAACAAGAATGCATGCAAAAATTACTATTTCTTTTTTCTAAATTTAGACACCTAGTTCAAATAGAAACAATTTACAAACTAATAAGTCATTTCACACAATTGATGAGGGCATAATTGAGAGCTTAGCCTACAAATTAAATCCACCATGAGATATTCCCCTCGATATGAATCCAGAAAAAGTAGAATACAAATATACAAACGTGATAAGAAGATGTCACAATTCTATCATCACCGCTGCACTAGCTAATAAAATTACCACTCTCTACATACCTATCTTTTAACCATTAATTGATTTGATTAATTAATTAATTAACGTATTTTACCTCCGAGATGAAATGGTGGATCGATTCTTGATAGCCATATATCAAAGAGTTTACTCCTTAGAAATGTATTAAATTAGACCTCAAATGTTAATGCGTGTATCCACCATCCAAAAATGTTATTGTGTGTATCAAACTTTGACAAAATGTGTTATTGTGTGTATTAAACTTCCTATTGTATGTACTAAACTTATATTTTTTTTGTTTTTTTATGTAATCAAAATACATATAATAACAAAAAATTAAAAGTTCAATACATACAATAATATTTTTGAAAGGTTAATACATACATTAAAATTTACGGTATATTTTAATACATTTTGAAGAAATAAACCCTATATCAAAAGAGGCAAAGAGAGAATACGACCTAAAAGCCCATCCTCCACTATCTTTTGCGAGAGGCAGAAGAACCCCATAGAGACAGACTACATATATAATCGAAACAAAAGCACTAGGAAGTCGAAAAGTTCTAAAAAACAAAATTCTTTAAAAAATCAAATTTTATTAATTTACAAATTCTAAAAAAATAGGTACTAGATGGTTGGTAACACTCATCGTAACAATTTATTCTTTCTTTTCCCTTTTTAAATAAATTTTGTAATTCACTTTTTTGTTTAAAATTTTATATATAAGCTTAAAATGAATTATCAAAATATTAACATAAGTAATAATTATGACACTAAAAATTATCTAGAACTAAATCATTGTATTCTTGCTCTATGAAATTGGATTATTATGTACGTTAAAAAAAAGTCGAATACAATAATCCATATATTAATTACCTTATCAATTTTAAGGTAAAAGTGAGAAGTATATATTTATATTAATAATCATAGCTAAATATAATTTTTATCGGTTAAAATAGTAGTTATTATGTAAGAAATAAGACTTTATTTAGCCAAATAACATGATATTTGATCAAATTTGTAACGCTTTTTATCCAAGTTACTATTAGGAATTAAATTAATTAAGAATAGATTCCTTAATTAAGTTTGAAGTTTGATTTGATGTTAAAAGGAGGATCCGCATCTGTTTTTCATTATAACGTTGGTCCAACGGTCAAAGATCCGGATTCGATATGTGATCGTATCCGATCTCTTCCCAGAATATCTCAATTTGTTTCCCGCCCTAATTATGCCGTCTCCTACAGCAGATGAAGGATATTGCATCGCCATCGCCAGATTGACTTGAGTTCACACTAACTTTTCCGTTCACAACTCCAATTTCTGCTACATTTTTCTCGGTAATGATCCTCCTTGTTCATGAATCTTGGTTTATTCTCGACTTTTGGTTCAACGTTCGATATGCATCAATGTTTCGTATTTCCTTGTTCTTGTTTAGTTGTTTTATGTTGATCTAGTTTCTGGTGGTTTCTTCTTCTGGCCAAGTTTCTCAAAGCGTAAAATCAACTTCTGCTTTCTTTATAAGGTATGTATTTTACGAAATCTTATTAATTTTCTTTTCCATCGTTATATTGATCCGTTTTTCCAATGGTTACTTCTTCAGATCTGTGGCAAGTTTCTCAATTTGTAGATTTATCAGTTTCTGTAATGATTTCACGGTAATTTCATCAAATTTTATTTCCCTGTTATTCATCGACTCCCTTCTTCTCTTTGTTCTTGTTGTACATTGATCAGTCCTGATAAACGATTTCTTCTTTACTTTTTGGCATGGACGAGAGTTGTACTAGTTCTTTGTTTGGTTTAAGATGCTGAAACTGACCTAATTTAATCATATTCCCTAACATCCTGTTCATTTAAATAAGCGGAGAATCACAATGATGGAATTTAATTATCTGGTTTTAAGAAAAAGAAAAAGAACAAGTAAATATAATTGTTTACTTCTCTGTATTACATCTGATTAGTTTTTTGAATGATTTCTTCTTCGTATGTCAACAGTGATGTACAGACCATCTATCCCTCTGTCAGGTCAATCTCTGATTTCCTCTCCATGATAATGGAATTTTGGTTTAATGATAATCATCTTCATCAATGTCATGTTTTCCAGTTCCCTGCTATTGTTTGTATATTGGTAATCATCGAATTTTGTTTGAATGTGTTCTTTAGACATGCGGACAAATTTCTCCACAATAATGATATCTGTAGAACACTGAACACTCCTCTCCCTTTGCCATGCATACACCAATTCTGTTTTCCTTTTCATGGTAATTCTCCAACTTGTTTTCTTTATATTTTCCTTGCTCTTGCTTGATCTATTTCTTGTTTTAGATTGATCAATTTCTTTCATAATTTATCATCCTACTCGGTGCCCTAATATTTTCCGTGCTATAAATGGACCAATCTTGAACATGAGTTCTTACAAACCCGCTGCTTGTATTCTTGATTAATCAAAACTTGATTCTTGTTTCTTCACTTGTGTGTTGACTATGATACCATCATATTCGTTTAAATATAATTGACCATCACGATTACATGGATAGTATAATGGTTTAAGTGGAAACAAAGTGTACAGTAACATGATCTACGAAGGTAATAAGGATTTAGAAGAGATTCTTGATTGTATGATCATATTATATCGATAATATATATGATATTTAATTAATAGTGACCTTTTGCGGGATTTTGTTATGCTTAGAGCATAGTAATATAAACCGAATGCGAGTACACAATGAGAAGTCTATGCTTTGAGGTTCAGAAAATTATCATAGTATGCATTGATGATAACTAAGCAATAATGCTATGGGACACGTTTGAAGATCTCATAGAACAAATTAAGTGAGATTGTTAAGAAACCAACAAGTATTTTTGTTAAGCGTTAGCAATGTTTGTAAGTCAAGCAATAAAGGTTCTCTAGAGATATAACAGATCTAAGCTAATCATACAAGGATACTATACGGAGCTTAAGAGATGACAGGATTATGGTCTAAAAGGAATAAAAGAGAATTTTTAAGTCGATCTAATGAAGCAGTGTTTATGAGTCATTATAGGACTAGGTCTAGAGACAACTTCTTTTTGTGTGTTTAATCCAGTTAATATAGTCAAATGTGGGAAATTTTAGACAAGGGTAATTAAGTTGTAATTTGGGAATACAATGATCCTGATGTGTGTGATGATTATTGCAAGAAGTCCAATATTGCTGCATACACCAATTTAAGGATGGAAAGCTAGTAATCACGCTGAATAAACAGAGTTGATGTTCAAGAATCACACTAGTAATCACTGGTATCATCTAAAGATGCTGTAAATTTCGTTAGATTCTGTTAGAGATATAATGAACTTGTTGTACCTAAGATAAAATTTGATGAAAGGCCCGGCCCATGGGGGTTGTCCTTTACTGGTAAATATATTTCTTGTTGGGGTACGTTAAGGTAGTGCGGAATTCCACAACTGTATTACTAGTCTTAATGCTTTTAAAAAAACAAAGTTTGAAAGGTTGAGTATTTGAATGTAAAATAGCAGGGCTTGGTGGGGCTGTTGGTTAGATGGTCAATATAGTATTCCCTTAAATCCTCCTGATCAGTGACATTTTAGTGATTTTGTTACGCTTGTGTAACAAGAAATTGAATTTTCAAGTGACTTTATTGTGAGAATCTTAGAGTTTTAGAGAATAAGCTCGATAAGCTGTGATATGGAATTCAAGAATTCAAAATGGGCTATGATCTAAGGAGGATGTATAAGGTGTAGTATATAATTTAAAAGGAGACGTGCATTGTATATAATCAAGATGAAGGACAAGCAACTCAAGTGAGTCTCAATGCTTATCCTTGGAGACAAGTAGAAAGTTCCAGTCTTGATGATTGTAATGTGTGTGGGGGTTAGAGGTTAAGAGTCTGATGAGGAACAGTGTAGAGGAAGTTGGCTGCCCAACCATGAGAGTAAGGGAAACATTGAAAAGGGTGGATGTTCAAGGTATTAATTGAAAGCATACTTTATTTTACTGTGGTGATGATATCAAAGGATCGACGAGCACCTATCCAAGATAAAGGTTTATGACACATCGAATGCCAATGAAATAAAATGAGTATGGGTCGGCTGTTACCAATGTATTTTAGTGCAATAAGTTATAGACGGATTACATTAGGAAATCGAATTGAACGAAGTAAAGTATTGCCGTGGGTCATTAGAATGAGATTATAGAGATTTTCGAGGACAAAATCATAAAGTGACTGCCGTTGTTATCTAAAGATGCTATTAATCTTCATAGGAAGAAGAACACAAACCCATGAGCATATATGGTTGGTTGTTAGCATTTTTATGAGTGTATTATGTCCTCTAGAGATATAATGAACTTGTGCCTAGGACAAAATTTGATGAACGGCCTGGCCCATTTTTGGGGGGGGGGGGGTGTCTTTTACCTATTAATAAATTAGTTGGAGGAGTACGCTTAGGTAGGGCGGAATTGCATAATTCTATAACGAGTCTTAGTGCTTTTGAAGAAAACAAAGTATGAAGCTTGAACTCGAATGTAATTGCAGGACTTATGGGATCTGTTGGTTAGATGATCAATGTAGCATTTTCTTAAATCCTCATGTTTAGGGACATTTTGGTAATTTTATCAGGCTTGTGTGACAAGAAAATGAATATTTATGTGAGTTTATTAAGAGTTTTTTAGGGTTTTAGAGAATAAGATGCATAAGCGGTGATATGGAATTCAAGAACTCATAAGGGGCTATGATCTAAGCACCATTTAGAAGGTTTTATATGGAATTTAAAAGGAGACATGCATTGTATTTGATCATGATTAATGATAAACAACTTGGTGAGTTTGAGTGCTCATTCTACGAGACAAGTATAAAGATCCAATGTTATGAAATGAATGATTTGATTTGTTATGTATGTGGAGGTTAGAAGTTAGGAGTGTGATGAGGAAGTGCATATACTAAGCTGGTTGCCTAACCATGAGAACCTGAACAAAACAGTAGCGTATGAACCATGATATCCAGTTGTATACTTTTGTGACAAACATTTAGATCATTAGACAAGGGTTGCTAGGTTATATGGATTCTGTAAAAATTTGATTGATGCTCAGGAAGGCATATGGAGGATATATATTCAGCAAAAACATTTGAAACCATAAGTGATAAAAAGATCATCGGAAGGATTGTTATGAGTGATGATAATACGATTGGATTAAAAAAATATAGAAATCAAAAGTTTGTTTTATGCAAGTAGAAGAAAAATCTACGGATCTAGTCAATGAGAAAAAAAGTCTTTTAAGTGACGATTTAAGTACTAGAAGTAAAAGAATTGCATAAAAGAAAAGCGAAGTACTTCTATGCTTAATGATACGATGGAATCAAGTAGATGAGCATCTGAAGGTTAATATTCTGGAATTTAAATGGAGGCTTGCATATGTTATATGTATTTGATCAAGATTAAGGATAAACAACTTAGGTGAGTTTAAATTCACACGAGACAAGTAGCAAGGTCTGGTGGTGATGAAATGAATGATTTGATTAGTAAAACGTGTGGGGTATAGCATTTAGGAGTGTGATAAGGAAGTGCATTTACTAAGCTGGTTGCCTAACCATGAGAACCTGAACAAAATAGTAGCGTATGAACCATGATTTCCGATTGTATACTTTTGTGTCATAAACATTTAAATCATTAGACAAGGGTTGCTAGGTTATAAGGATTCTGTAAAAATTTAATTGTTTCTCAGGAAGGCATATGGAGGATATATATTCTTGAAAAACTTATGAGTGATGATAATACAATTGGATTAAAAAATAAATCAAAAGTTTGTTGTATGCAAGTAGAAGAAAAATCTACGGATCCAGTCAATGAGAAAAATAGTCTTTTAAGTGATGTTTTCATGATGATTTAAGTTCTAGATGTAAAAGAATTTCGTGAAAGAAAAACGAAGTACTTCTATGCTTAATGATAGGATGGAATTAAGTAGATGAGCATATGTAGGAATGGGGTGGATGCTCAAGGTATTGATTGGAAGTGTATTTTATATTAGTACAGTGATGATGTCAAAGAATCTATGAGCACCTATCTAGGCTAAAGTTTAAATGAATAGCATTAAACCTTAGCATATCTTTTCCTAAGTAGCAGTTTAGTAAACTATTGTTGCGGATCATTAGAATGTGATTACTCAGATTTTCTAGGACAAAATATTTAAGTGACTCCTGGTGTCACCTAAAGATGCTCTAATTTTTCATAGTCTGTTAGAGATATAATGAACGTGTACCTACAATAAAATTTGATGAAAGGCCCGGCCCATGGGGGGTGGTCCTTTATTGGTTAATGATTGGAGGGGCTGATGGTTAGATGATCAATATAGTATTTCCTTTAATCATTTTGATTAGTGATATTTTAATGATTTTGTTACGCTTGTGTACCAAGAAATTGAATTTTCAAGTGACTTTATTGTGAGAATCTTAGAGATTTAGAGAATAAGATTGATAAGCTATGATATGAAATCAAGATTCAAAATGGGCTATGATCTAAGGAGGATTTATAAGGTGTTGTATATAAACAACTCAAGTGAGTCTTGATTCTTATCCTTGGAGAAAAGTAGAAAGTTTCTGTCTTGATGATAGTAATGTGTGTGGAGGTTAGAGGTTAATTAGAGTCTGATGAGGAAATGAGTAGAGGAAGTTGGTTGCCCAACCTCGAGAGTAATGGAAACATTGAAAGTGGATGTTCAAGGTATTAATTGAAAGCATACTTTATTTTAGTGTGGTGATGATATCAAAGGATCGATGAGCACCTATCCAAGATAAAGGTTTATGACACATGGAATGCTTATGAAATAAAATGAGTATGGGTCGGCTGTTAGCAACATAGTCACATAGTTCGCGGATCTCTTTGGTATGGGAACGAGGATTGCTAGGTTAGGCGTATCCAGTATGGAGGGGGGTAGGTTCATTTCGGTACGCATATGGTACGTTGTACCCTACGTTTTGGTATGGTGTACCTAATATCAAAAACAGATTCTAGGAACCAAACCTTAAATAAGCTTTTAAGTTACAAAAACCAAATGAGTGCCGGAAACATTAAATGAAAATAGAAACCACACCCAAAAACCAAATCGCTATCTTCTGGATTTAAGGTATCCGAAGTAATATAATATATTTTAAATCATTTGTTTATTATCTATAAATACGACGTCTTTATAAATTTTTAAATATTGAAGTATTTAAAAAGTTGGGTATTTTAAAGAGTTGTTTAAGTGGTAGTTGAAGACTTGAATGGATGCATTTAGTGATCTAAAAATGGAAAGGAGTGTACATTTATTATCAATAGATGGGTGAGGACTCCCGATGATAACAATCTGTATTGTTTATTATATTATGCTACATACTACTACACCAAGAATATCTCCAATCACCGATGAAGATAGAAGACCTATGAATTCGAAAATGACACAGAGGCGTCAAAGAAGAGTTTAAAACCCAACGAAGATGATGATGGAGACCGAGGCTCCCACCAGCAATTAAGGTTATGTTTTGCTACAAGGTAATGTTACCGATTTGTTTGCACAAAAAAGGCGGTGAAATCAGCGTTCCATCTCTTCAATTCATTACCAATTCGTGTTTTTTTATTTGGATCGATCCTAAACGGGTTCTTGTTGGCGGATTGAAGACCGATTGGATCGATTTGACAAGTGATCTGGATCGAAATGATCATTGTTCCAACTTGCGATCCAACTAGCGATGGGATCGATTTTGTACCACGATCGGGAACAAAACGACCAGATCGCAGATCGTGTCAATATGAGCGAACTATGTGACTATGGTTAGCAATGTATTTTAGTGCAATAAATTTGAATTTCCCTAAGAACCTGAAAAGACGAATTACATTAGGAAATCGAATTGCACGAAGTATTGCCGTGGCTCATTAGAATGACATTATAGAGATTTTCGGGGACAAAATATAAAAAAGTGATTGCTGGTGTTATCTAAAGATACTATTAATCTTCATAGGAAGAAAAATACAAACTTGGTCGTTAGCATTTTCATGAGTTTAGGATGTCCTCTGGAGATATAATGATCTTGTGCCTAGGATAAAACTTGATGAAAGGCCCAGCCCATTCTATAACGAGTCTTAGTGCTTTTGAGAAACAATGTATGAAAGCTTGAGTTTGAATGTAATTGCAAGACTTAGGTGATTTGTTGGTTAGATGATTAATGTAGCATTTTCTTAAATCCTCATGAGTAGGGACATTTTGGTAATTTTGTTAGGCTTGTGTGACAAGAAAATGAATTTTTATGTGACTTTTAAAAGAGTTTTTAGGGTTTTAGAGAATAAGATGCATAAGCTGTGATACGGAATTCAAGAACTCAAAAGGGGCTATGATCTAAGGAGGATGTAGATGGTGTTATATGGAGTTTAAGAGGAGACATGCATTGTATTTGATCATGATTAATGATAAACAACTTAGGTGAGTTTGAGTGCTCATTTTACGAGATAAGTAAAAAGATCCAATGCTGATGAAATGAATGATATGATTAGTAATGTGACGGATTCTTCTCAGTGATGATGATATGGTTGGATTAAGAATATAGAAATTAGAAGTTTGTTGAAAGCGAGTTAAAAGAAAAAAGATGTGTCTAGTGCCACCGATCTTGTCATCTAGTAATGAGAAAAATAGTCTTGCAAGAGTTATGTTTGCATGATGATTTAAGTATTAGAAGTTGAAAAATTGGATGCATGAAAAGCGAAGCGCATTTATGCTTAATGGGTTGAAGGAATTAAGTAGATGAGAATGATATGTATGACCCGTTAAAGTAACATATGAAGGTTGATTTTCTCAATTAATGATCTTGGATTAGCTGGAAAACTGGCATGATTAGGATGGAATAGCTAATTAAGGTGACCAATGTAAAAGAGACGAGCAAAGATTTTGCAACATGATTAGCATGTGGATGGAGATAATTATGTCAAAATAATCGAGTTTAGGGATATAAGTTAGAATTTTTTAGCAAAATGAAGGGAAGATGGATGACTAAAGTTAGATGTTTAAGCCATGATGTGGAAATTCATAGGTGTTATATTCATGTGTATATGTATTTAATCTATTAACTTAGAGCCAAGATATTATGAGTAATGGAATATATCCAAAGGGGTGATGTTCAAATTATTAATAGTAAACATTTTTCTATATTTGTCTGGTGATAACACCAAAGGATCCACGGTTGAAGGAGTATACACAAGACGTTAGCATTGTCTTTTAGTGTCATGTAATACCAAAGGATCCATGGTTTAAGGAGTATACACAAGACGTTAGTGTTGTCTTTTAGTGTCATGTGCAGATAAATTTGAATTCCCAAAGAACTCGAATAACATAATTTTACAACTTTATTATGAGTCATAGTGCTTTTGAGAAAACAAAGTATGAAAAGGTGGAGTTTGAATGCTATACAAGACTTAGAGGGACTGTTGGTTAGATGATCAATATTGTATTTTCTAAAATCCTCATAATTAATGACATTTTGGTGATTTTGAAACGCGTGTGTGACAAGAATCTCATGTGACTTTATTAGGGGAATCTTAGGATTTTAGAGAATAAGATGGATAAGTTTGAAGGAAAGTCATGCATGCCTAAATACTTAATGGAAAGTTTAAAAACGAGTTTTCGGGTATTCTAAAACCAACATGCATGGTTCCCTTTAGGGATCCTTACTACAACAAAGTATAACAACAAGAAAAGCAGAAGCAAGAAAGAGTGGAGGCAATACCCTTGATGTCTTTGCACGGAATTGAAGTGTGGAGGATGTAGATGAACCCGAAAGAAGTTCCTCTAGTGGTGTTCACCCCAAGTGAGCGAGATTCCACTTTGCTATAGCCCAAAACTTGACCCTCCTTTGATGTCAAGGTACTGGAACAGCAAGGTGTGCTTGATGCCTTCACACTAGTAACACCAACACTAATCTTATATGAACTTAAGTGTGTTTTAGTGTACTTGAATGAGCAAGCCTCAAAAAGTCCAAATACAAGAGAGAAGTGGTTCTTATATAGACCACATAGAAGCTCTAGAGGCACCGGGGTCGGGGGCCTTTTGTCCTCATTGGACCAACCAAAAAGGTCCAAAAGAATTAAAGTGTTACTTAGACTTATGCCTTCACGGGCCGTGAAGCAATCGTGAAGGCCTTGCCACCACGACTTCCTGTCCGGGTCATGAAGTCTCGTGAAGGGTTTCAGGTCACGACCTCTTCACGACCCGTGAGGGTCGTCAGAAACCCTAATTTCAAATTTTCTCTCTTTTGGTTTATGCTGTCGGAATCTACCCTTGGCGTGTGACCCAATAGGCCCGTGCCTCATCAATAGTGATGTCGGTATACGTGTATCAGTGGGCAGACACCAACAAAGTTGTGATATGGAATTCAAGAATGGAAAAGGGGCTATAAGCTAAGGTCACTACATCAAATTTGTCATTTTCCACTTTAAAATTTGTTACTTACAATTGTGAAAAATAGTTTAAATTCCATATAACACCAGTGTTATAAGTAATTTAAAAGGAGACATGGGTATGAAGTTGATCAAGGTTAAGGATAAACACTTTTTAAAAAAAGATCAAGATTAAGGATAAACAACTTAGATGAGTTTCAATGCTCATACTACGAGACAAGTAGAAAGTTCTAGTCTTAGTAATGTGTGTGGAGGTTAGCAATTATGAGTGTGATGAGGGAGTGCTTAGAGTAAGGTGGTTGCCAAACCATTAAAACGTACAAAACAATACGAAATTTGTAGTGCTATGAACCATATAATTTATGATAGTTCGGATGCTAGGTTGTTGCATATTTTTGTTTTATAAATCTCAAATCGTTAGACAAGGGTTGCTCGTTTATAGGGATTCTGTTAAATTTGGCTAAGATGGGGTATTGACAAGGAACGATGCCGAGGAATAGTAGGAGGTCATGAGGGAATGTAAATCGTTGGAATATGTTGAGAGGGTAACAACATTTGAAACCATAAGTGATAAAAAGTTATCAGACATATGAAGGATTCTTACGAGTGAGGATGATATGTGTAGTTTTTGGGAGGAAAAATAATTTTTATTCACTTTTAGATCTCTAGATACAACTCATAGGAAATAAAGGAATCAAAGCCATAAAAATAGGAACTACTAACTACCAAATAGAAAAACTCTCAAAGGATAATAACAAAATTTAAATCAAATTAAATTTTAATTAATTCGGAATTCTCCCCCTCAAGCTGGGTTGTAGATATCGAACATACACAACTTGCTTCTTAGATCTTCAAAACTTGTTCTCGGAAAAGCTTTAGTGAGAATATCTGCGGTTTGACACTTGCTCCGAGTAAACATCAGCTCTGTCACTCTGTTCTTGATTTTTTCAGAGATAAAATGGCAATCTATCTCGACATGTTTTGTCCTGTCATGATGCTCATAATTCTTCGAGATGTAATAGCTTCTTGGTTATCATAGAATATTTTGATGGGTACCTTATTACTCATTCCAAGTTCACCAAGTAGTCTTTGAATCCACGTTCCTTCACATATGCCTTGTGCAAGAGCCCTGAATTAAGCCACAACAGTGCTTCTTGTTGTTTCTTACTTCTCTAAGTTACCAGATTTCCCCAAACAAATGAAAAATAGCGTGAAGTAGATCTTTAATCTGACCTACCTCCAGCCCAATCAGCATCTGTGATTATTTCAACCCCTCGTTTATCATTCTTACCATAAGGTACTCCTCTCCCTGGTGTCATTTTGAGATACCTTAAAATTCTATTCACCGCCTACATGTGTTCTTCGGTTGGAGTGTTCATAAACTGGCTTGCAACACTAATAGAAAATCCGATATCAGGTCGGGTGTGTGATAGGTAGATAAGACAGCCAACTAGTATTTGATATCTCTCCTTGTCTACTAGTGCACTGTTTTCATCACTCCCAACCTTCTTAGTTGAATCCATAGGGTTTTTTGTAGGTTTGTATCCAAGCATACTAGTCTCTTTCAGTAAGTCAAGGACATACTTACGTTGAGAAACAAATATTCCCTTTTTAGAGCTTGCCACCTCCATGCCAAGAAACTACCTTAGTTCACCAAGATCCTTTATTTCAAAGTCCTTGGAAAGTAAATCTTTTATTCTAACTAGTTCATCATCATAATCACCTGTTAGAATAATATCATCCACATACACTATTAAAGCTGCAAACTTTTTGTTTGATGAGTACTTAACAAACAATGTATGATTAGCTTGACATTGAGTATATCTATGCCCTACTATTGAGTGCATAAACCTTTCGAATTATGCACGAGGAGATTGTTTTAAACCATACAAGGATTTTTTTAAGCTTGCATACCTTTTTGCCGTTTAATGAATTTTCTAGCCACGGTGGAATCTCCATGTACACTTATTTTAAATCCCCGTTCAAAAACGCATTTTTTTTACATCTAATTGGTGTAGGGCCAATCTTTATTAGGTGCAATTGAGAGCAATTCCCTAATAGTGTTGAGTTTTGCCGCCGGTGCAAATGTTTCTTGGTAATCTATTCCATTGGATTTGGTGAAGCCTTTGGCGACAAGTCGTGCCTTTAGTCTATAACACTTCCATTTGTAGGGAATCCATGCACGCCAACACCCGTACGCAGCGGAAGCAACGACATCAAAAACCGGGGTTTTCGGGTATCAAAAC